>JAJJWW010011890.1:0-49854 GCA_023531295.1 Papaver armeniacum
GAGTGCCAACCTAGTGTAAAGCCCGTGGGACATATGTGGTTATTTGTCACAAAGTGTAGTGAGAAGAATGAGGTCTTAAAGTATAAAGAATCACCTTGTGGCGCGAGGTTTCTCACAAACCCCTGGATCGCTTACTCTTTTGAACATAATAATGTTCAGTTAATTAGTTTGCTTGGTAGTTTCAAAAGAACTTGAAACATAATATATGTGGTTATATCTCTGGAGAATTAGATTCAAATATTTGCAAAAGTGCATGATGGCCTTTTGCTTCCCAACTCGAATGACTCTAAAACCACGGAGTGTGTTTACAGTTACACTGGAACACACTTATTGATTTAAACAATCAGGCGGATGTGGTATACCCGTCTAAGTGACTATTTGATTGGGAAGGGATAAACAAGTAAGGTACCATGTGTATTAAATAAGTTCCTGATTCAGAATTGTAGCTATCTATGTCGATGGTATGGACATGATAAGTACTCTTAATGGAATAAGAGATCTTACAAGATATTTCAAATCTGAATTTGCGATGAAAATCCTGGGAAATCTCGATCTTATCTATGTTCTGAACTAGAAGACCGAGCTTGTGGTATATTATTCCACCAGTTTGCATATGTCATTATCAGGCAATTTAACAATGACATGCATCCTGCTAGCACTCCCATGATTAGTCGAGTTTAAGATGTAAGTAAATGACCAATTCGTCTAAAGGAAGATGACGAAGATGTGTCGGGAGATGAATTTCCCTTATCTAAGTAAATAGATGCATTATTGTACTTAGCATAATGTAATCGACCAAATGTTACATCCTCAGTGAACTTGTTAGCTAAATATAGCTCAGCGCCAACTCAACGTCATTGGAATGGTATAATGAACGTAATCATATACTTAAAAGTAACCATTGACATGAGTTTGTTTTATCCCTACAAATACATAAAAAGGAATGCTAATGAAAGTGCAATCCAAAAGTTGTTGATTATGAAGGAACAATAATCTCTTATCAAACGAAAGTAATCAGGGGGAGATATGGTAGACTATTTTCTAAGTCATTACCGATATTCAGTTTCGAAAAGTACATGACTAAAGGAATTGTCTGGAACAACTCTGAAAGTAATCAGGGGGAGATGACGACATCAGGGGGAGGATCTAAGTATATGATGTCGACATAATTTACTTCGAAATTGAAGCTGTGTTGTACTCTTTTTCCCTTCGATCGAGAATAGTTTTTCCCCAAAGGGTTTTGTTACTCGACAAGGTTTTTAGCGAGACAATACTAAAAACATCAAGTATGTTGAACGTTGAAGACATAAAGACCGCGTTTGATATTAATGAAAATATATGAATCAAAGAAATGAAACGCGATAATCTGTTGAGGAACGTAACTTCCAGAATCAACAACAAGGTCTTATAAACATTCAAGTCACCAAAGTAAAGTGTGATAAACTCCTTTTGACTGCATTAGACTAATGAAAATTGTCTGACATCATGGGGGGCATCTAATGGTGTGTTGAACTCTTTTCCTTCACCGAGGTTACTTTTTCCCACATGGTTTTGTTGCTCGTCAAGGTTTTTAATGAGACAACAACAAACATCGGAAATATAATTTCCCAACTAAGGCTATTGTCTTTCCCACGAAGATTTTCTGCCTTAGGAGTTGTGAAGCAACTAGTCAACTTCAACGGAGCAAAGTGATCATCCGCAACGGATCATCTTTACCCGCATTGTACTCTTTTTCCTTGTCAAGGTTTTAATGAGGCAACGTATACGCATCCAACTATGTTCTAAGGTTAATTAATATTGTACGCTTTTTCTTTAGTTCAGGTTTTATCCCTATGGGTTTTCCTGACGAAGTTTTAACGAGGCAATTAACTTAGACTCATCGATCTTTCAAGATCGTATTACATGTGATGAGCTACATGTAAAATACGAGACAACATGTGAAGTACTACATGTGAAGAGTTGTACCAAGGTTTTATCCCACTGGGTTTTTCCTTGTCAAAGTTTTAGTAAGGCAAATGATTTCGGCACAATTCATCAAGGAGAGAACGACATTTGAAGAACTACATCTGAAGCATTGCATATGAAGTTTTATTGGACCGCACAAGGGGGAGTGTTGTAGGGATTTAGCCCATGGATGTGCGGGCCAATATAGTATATAAGGTCTTATTCCTATTGTATATAAAGGACTATATCTATGTAACATAGACTTTTTCTATGCATGAAATCTCCTTCTCTGCTTGTCTCTTTATCTTTTCCATCCACTACAATAAGTTTCTTTTTTTTTAAATATTTTTCCTATTATTTTTATACCAATCATACGTTGTCAAGTGTCCTCACCAAAACGCTCGTTTCACAAAAACTCAAAAAAGCGAGGGTTTCCTCACCGTTCAACGTGGGAGCTTTATTTATCTAGGCCTTTAAGTCTTTAGATATACTGCATATAATTTCAAAGGCTATGCAATTGCAGGGGTTAAGATACTAGTCTCTAAAAAAGAGAACAGTGAGTAAAGCAAGAAATATCTCAAGTCAAATTAAAATCACTCATCTTTCTTCTCAAACATATAGGTAGACACTGACAAATATGAGCATGTCATTGCTTTCTTCCTCTTCCTCTCTTGGTTGGTTGTGTTTCTGCCTGCTCTTTTCCTGTTATATCCGCTGCATAACATTCAATTAAGGCATGTTTAGGCATTAACCATGGATGATGTTTGACAAGATTCGTAATGAAGTGTCTTGAGTACCTCATAAAAGTAAGAATTTCCAAAGGCTAAAAGGCTTCTCATAAAAGCAAAACAACTTTCTATCAAATAGGGCAAAGACAAACGTAGCTATGCTCAAAGGTAGTGATTCGGTTTATGATCTTATGGTGATACGTAAATAAGAAAAAAGGTGAAGGAGAAAATACAGTACCATCAGGACCCCGAACCATTAGAGTAAAAAAGATGTTGTTCAGTTTCTCCATCTTCTTAGCATCTTGTGCCTGGTCCGCCTTGAACTTAAGACACTGACCAAAGAAAATGGGAAAAAAGAACAATAGAACCCATAATCATGCAAGCACTAGAAGAACCACAAATAAGCATATTGCACACATCATTTGACATGCTGCATGTAGCATGAAGGTGATAACATCCAATTCATTATAGCATCTTTATACAAAAATAGAAAATTTTGGGAATAACCGAATAAAACATATTTATTCCAAAGCATTACCATGACAACATACACCACTACGTTTGGTATCTTAATCATCACATATATATATATTAGACTCGACACTGAAGAAAGCACATAAATTTTGTTGCCCGACATTCAAAGGCGTTCACTCCAAGTATGTTGTGTCATTTTCTGTAGGAATTCTCACTCGAATGCTGAGGATGCATGCTAAACTTGGCATTTTGGTTTACACTCTAGGTTTCTCTTAGCCAATGGGTTCTTAAAATGTAGAAACTCTTACTTAGTCCTACTCATGGGCGGAACCAAGGGTGGGATAACCAAGATTTTCGCCACAAAAATCACCGTTAATTTACAGCAAATTTGTTTTGCCTAATTCACAAACAATCTTGGTTCTATTCTAGAATAATTACATTCACTGCAATATAACAAACTGGAAAGTTAGATTTGCTTTTCGGGTTCTACTCAACAATTATTGTCAATGACATAAAAATTACGCATATAAAAAGCTAGCAGCAAAATATAGTAAAGAAGAATTCGTACCTCCCGGTTATCAGTAACTTTGAGAACCAACTTCCCGTCACAATGTCTGTATTTCATTACATACCTTGACTAAGTTTAACCCCAGATTATGAAATGAATCAAGGAAAAATCAATTCAAAACCCAAATTATCACAATAAATAAACAAATATTAGAATAACAAGAAAGGATTCTGATTGTGGATCCTACTAAGCCTCTCTTCCACCTCAGATACATGAGGTAAACATCCGGTACCATACCTCATCAATATCATCACATCTGATAATTAGAATGGTTTAGTATAACATATTCAACACATAAAATGTTCAATAACCGTGTTTTGAGATCAAACGACTAAATTAGCCCGATTTGCCTAGTCACCTTGAACTCGCTTTCTCAGCAATTCAGAAATCACTAGTTAACTTGAATGTTAACTTGGCCGGCTCATAAATCATAAGACTTCCTACTTCCATTTGTTTTTCTGATCCAAAAATTCTTCATACTAACTTTGTGAAATTATCTGGCAAACTAATTGATGCCTCAATCGATAACAAAAGAAGTAGTAACTACACCGGTAACTAATTATATTCCTTGCTAAATCAAAGTTTTCATTAGTAGCAAAGAGGATATATAACTGGTGGACACTACAGCCACTCAATCTCAAAAATTAATTATAAAAAAAAAACAAACTGTTGTAGGGCCTACGGCCCATGGATGTGCGGCCCAACTAGCTATACCTAGGGTTTCCCTTACATGTATATATATGTTATTGTATCCATGTAACCCCGTTGTTGATCAATAAGAAACACTGCCTCTTTCTCTATCATTTTCATCTTTATCATTTTCACCTTTATCACTACAAAACGTTATCATGCACGATGCTATACCACAGAGCTATATCGGATTGATTGATTTTTTTTGTACATAGATTAACATCAAGCTAATGTGGAAATTGCCGGAATCAAATCAGGTAAGTTGGATATGTTTTGCCCTATAAATACTTTTTTTTTTCTTTTCCCTAATTTTTGATTTATGTTCTATACCATTTTTTTAATGGAATGATTATATTTTAATTTACAATATATTCGTATGTTAAAATTAAAATAATACATTTGTATGTTTGATTTGAAACTTGATTCGAAACTTTGCTGTTCCTGTGCGTGGATGATTGCATGTGCGTCGTTTGTAATTCTCCGTGGAAGGAGAAGAAGGAAAGCCGGTCCGGTCCGGCCCATCCGGACCAACCCGATCCGGTCCGGCCCATCCAGACCAACCCGGCCGGGTCCGGCACACCCAGACCAACCAGGTCCGTTCTGGTTCGATCCAGCTGTCCTGTTCCGGTCTGACCCAGTTTAGGGCGTACGCGACCAAGACCGTCCCGGTTCTGTGCATGTAAAGTGGGAATCAAAGTTTATGGTTAAGGTATGTAGCCAAAATTTATTACCCATTCGGATTATTTTTTTTAGAACGGGCCTAGTTCTACTTTTTTTTTTATCTTTGTCTTAAGATAAACTATGATTGTTGATCTCGATCATTAAGAATTTTGATCTTAATGTTATTTTGTTCTCTTGAATATGATATTTGCATTGTTGAATGGTCATTTGTCTCGATTCAAATATAACTCTGCTTTTTGAAAGGGCAACAAGTACTTGAATATTGTTATCTATTTGATGTGGAAAAGGTGTATATTCCATATAAAACTCTCTACCAATGACAATGTACCGTCTAAAAGGTGAAGCCATATGCCCCTATGCTATGTAGAAAATTTAAACACTCATGATACTTTTCCCGGAGCATGAATGTCCAGTGGGACTTATTTGATTATTATATTATAATCAGTAGCTCCAACAAAGTTATGTTGTAGTTAAAAGCACATTGTAGATGGTGGATTTTCGACAAAGGCTAAAATCGTAAAACCATAATTGTATATACTCTTGATCCAGCAATCAGATGAGTATTGAGGCTCATGTCTCTCATCGAAGCATGAAAGCTCATGCCACAAGTGTCTCTGACTAAGTATACTGTCTCTCAGAGCATACGTGAATATGCAGTCTCTCAGCTGAGGCAACGACACATTTTACTAATACTGAGCAATTTCAGTAATCACTTTTATATAGAACGACGGCTCCTAGACAGCTAGCCTGCTAGTATAGAGCGATAACGTCTTCAGGATGTAACAATGTTTTCCCTGACTATATAAAATAAATATAAATATGACGCTTGAACAAGCTCATATCACTCAATTCTCAAATAATTAATGCTCCTAGACAGCATGCTTGCTAGTATAGAGCCATCAATTAATTATTTCTAATCCTTAAATTCATTAACTGAATATTCGGAAATATTCTATCATAATATTTCATTACTTCAATTCGTGGATCTTCCCAGCAGAATTCCATGAGTTAGTGATAAATATTCAACGTATGGGCATCTGAGCTGTTATCGAGTAAGCCCCGACCAAAATGGTACAAGTGTATTCAGCAATAATGCACTAACGAGCACCTGAATGCACGAGCATTCCAAAATACGAAGGAACGATGAACCTATGCAAAATAGGAAGAAAAATAATAATAAAATATTAGCTAAGGCGCTATGGGACTGGGCCCACCGGCCGGCCAGTCATGCCGTGGCCAGCCCCACGCCTAATTCTTTATTTTATCATATTTTATTATTTTTCCTTGATCTCATGAAAATCCCTTCATTTGAACAAAACTCCTTCGTTTGAGGAGACTCCTCAGTTTCATGGTGTTTCCTTCACACCAAGGAAATAATATAAAATTAGGAAAAAGTGCCATGGGACCGGGCTTATTGGCCGGCCATGCCTTAGCCATAGCCGGTCCCACACTTCATAATTCCTTATTTTATTATTAATATTTCCTTCATCTTATGAAAACTCATTGATTTCATGATATTTCCTTCAAATCATGAAAATAATATAAAACTAGGGAAGATTCACGGGACCGGGCCACTAGACGGCCGACCATGCCCTATCCATGGCCGGTCCCACACGCTCCCTATTTATTATTATTATTATTATAATGATCACCTCAGAGGGCCTTTATTAGGAATAAAAAGAATAAAGTTCTATTACACGGAATTCGTTGGTGTCCTAGCAACAAGCTGGGCACCAACACCTTTCTGAATTGCCATTCCTATTCGATGAAATAAAAATCTTCCGGAGTCACTAGTAGCATCATTGTTAGCCAGACATCACTTGAGCCTCTTCAAGAAGGCTACGGTGTCATCGCCTAATTCGCCTAAGGTGGTGAAGGCCAAGACTCCAAAACAGTATCCATTACGCTCACATGTTTGTAAGTACTTGTTGCGTTTGCGGAGAACGGCTTTGGCAATGGCCTGTCCAGGGGCAAAATATCGAATATCGCCTGTGAACGGTGAGACGCCAGTGACATCGAAGCATGTGTCTTTACCATTCTCCCAGTTGTGAACTAGCAGGTCTGCAGGCAGTAGCGTTGTATTCCCATTAGAAACTAAACCAAGTGATGCCTCCTTTTTTAACAAGAAGACGGAAATGGATGTCGACAAAGACGTCACGGGCCAAGTCATGTCTGAACTTGATCCCCACATCGCTAGCGCAGTGGAGGGCATGGTCGCCATATATGTCCATTACCCTGTTGCAGCTAGAGCAATGAGTACCATCAGCAAAAATTGGGATACCGAGACGATAGCATAGAACGCTTCTAAATTGTCTAGGGCCGATGGTTTGATGGAGGCCGCTGATGGGTATGGCAAGTAGGTAGTCCTGGGCATGTTTGATGCTGTTGCTTTGCCATAAAACATGATCTCTTGCGGACAGCTGGAACAAGTTTGGTATTTGTTTCTTCACAGCTGCAAAGTAGGTTACCGCCAGGGAATGCATAGAGTGCATGGGAGGAGTGGCAGTAACCTCAAAACTGAGTGAAGAAGGTGCGATACCACAGGCCTGAGTGTATGTCCGTATAGCATCTTGGGAGGGAAGACTTGGTCCGTCAAGTGAAATATTCTGCAAGATAGTAGCTTGTACTGCCTGAGTTTGAAATAGAGAAGCCAGATAGCAATAATTGGCCGTGTCAGTCATGGTATAGATCCCTAGACCGCCCTCCTTAAGAGGGAGAGTAGTTAACCGGTATTGTAGGGGACCAAAGCCGGATCCATCTGCTGTTATTAACTGCCGCAGGTATCGATACAAGTTCTCATCAAAATGTAGTTTGGCTTCCTCTAATGCAGGTGGACAGGTCGTGCGCATCGTGAAATACAATTTGGAAACACCCGTACAGTTGCGCAATAATAATAACTCACACTGGGGATCTTTCAATTTCTGAACAGCAGTCATGAGTTGTAATGTCTTGTCCACTCTACACTTTACCATATCTTTGCAGAACTGTAGGTCCAAGCTCACGGTGCCTCCTAGCAGTTTAACACCAGAGGAGGGTCTGCCAATGTCGTTTGGGAAAGCCAGTGGATCGAGGCTCCTGGGATCTGGTGTCGGCCAAAAAATTTCAGTTTTGCTGATGTTTAGATGAAGCCCTCTTTGAGCACCTTCAGCTTGTATAATGTGTAGTGCTTTTGAAACTTCCAAGGTGTTCCCAATGATGGTACCATCGTCTAAGTACCATGCTTGCAGGTCTAAACGGCATTGAGAAGCGATACTCTTCACAACGGGATGAAGAGTAAGTGCAAAAAGTAGTGGTCCGAGGGGATCACCTTGCTGTACACCCTGTGTCGAGGATAAAATGACATCATTATAATATAGCCTGGCCGGTTGTGCGTAGCAGAACTCTACCCAATGTGAAATTGCCGGGCATTGTACTCTGACTTATCTGAGTAAGGTGGATCTGTCCACTAAATTGAAAGCGTTAGTGAAGTCGATGAGCAGCATGGATATGTCATTCATGTGACCCTTGAGTTCCATAAGCCTATTAACAGCGTGAAGGATGCTTTCCCCTCCACACGGCACGCCTACTCCGAATTGGTAATCACCAAGGTATGCTGTCATTTCCTTGCCCACTTTGGTGGCAGCCATTTTGGATATAAGTCGCCGCTATATTGTTCCTACGGCGATGGGCCTTATACCACCACCCGGCTTCTGTAATGGGGTGAGGGGAGCGCTAGCAATGAATTCACCAAGAGCGGCAGGGCACGTACCAGAGAGCCAGATATTAGCAACTTTGGTAATCGAAGCTAATAGTTCATCTGCTACTTTACTGTGGCAAAGACCACTCATAGCATCGAGAAGGTGTTGCGCTCGCAAACCATCTCTGCCACAGGATGTACCCTTAGGGAAGCTCCGTATAGCTTTAAGAACCAACCCAGCATCAACTGTCATAGCAGCACAAGAGATGGGTTCCACAGGAAGATCTGGTGGGGGAGCACCAGGGTGTTTGTGCTGTAATTCAGTGAGTGTGGTTTCATCACAGGGTGCAATTCCGTTAGACGATAACACACGAATGGCTGCGGTGTAATGTCCAAAAGACATTTTCTTCCTGCATGCCTGTATGTTGGCCTTGTCCTGGGTATGTTTACTCTTTGGCTGACTCAAGTGTTTGCGTTTTGGCCGTTCCAACAGTTTGTTGATCAACGAAATACAGCCGTCAGACTCTCTCCATTCCAGTAAAGCCTGATTGATGGTTGCAACTTGCAGCTTTTTCCTTGTGCCGGCTCTTTCCTCAGAATCGTTCTTGGGATTGTATAGAGTAAGAGTACATATGGGGAGGAGTAGTAGTTTAATCCATGAAGAAATATCCCTAGGGTTAAGTACCACCAAATCTAAACTAGATTTTAGGGTTCTGGAGAAGTTCAACCTGCAAGGGGGTGGTATGCAGGTAACGGTATTGAACTGTCTCTAGAAAACCTCATTGAGTAACTCTAGGGAGATAGATGCAGAGGCTGGAACATTCTCTGATGAAGTGGTAGGACCATCGTTGAGAGGGGCAGTAGGCTTGGCAATGTCAGAGATGAAGAAGTTCACATATCTGCCATTGTAAGGCCCTGGAACTACAACGTTGTTATGATTGCAGGGTTTTTTCCATGCGTGTAAAACCATACACTGACTGCACAACCAGCAGCGTAATTGTTGTAGAACTTCCTCCCAAGCAGTATACAGACTCCGATCTTTACTTAGCCGATCTCTACACAATTGTTTAGCGTCTGTAGTGGGGAAATGCCTATCGCGGAGATGTCTTTGGAAAGAGCTACGTACGTACCCTCTGCCATTAATACCATTATCACAATCATCATAATTCATAAACGGACATCGGATACGATCACCTTGGTTAGAAGGTCTCGATACAGGACTGTAATGAGATTGTAAACCGGTAAATTAGGTGATGCTGCATGATGGGATATGGATGATGAAGATGAAGAGCGTGTGCGTGTACAAGGCATGAATATAACTGCCAGTAACTGCTGTATCCAACCCACGAAGAGGAAAACCAGAAGGTAAGAATGGCATCAATCGAGAGATTATAACAAGGGGAATTGAGAGAAGAGAGAATCGATGAAAAACTGTGGAGGAATTCCAGTGAAATTGCCGGAAAGGTTTCCCAAGCTTTCAGTCGCCTGAGAAATCGCCCGGACTTTCTCTCTCTTCACCTTATTATTATTATTATTATTATTATTATTATTATTATTATTATAAATATTATTACATGAAACTAGTTGGAAGCCTAACAAGCTAAGCTCCAACGACATACTACTACATTATTATTATTATTATTATTATTATTATTATGAAAGGGAGCCACTGAGGCATTTATTAATAAAACCAAAAGTTATAATTACAAAGACTTGGCTGGGAGTTGCGCAACAAGTTGCGCCCCAATTCCTTTTTGAATAATAATACCTAGACGATGAAAGAGAGAACTGCCTAGATGGTTGTTAACATCATGGTTCGCCATACAGTTCTTCAACCTTCTATAACATCATCCCCTAATTCACCCAAGGTTGAAAATGCCAGAACACCAAGGCTATATCCATGAGCCGAACATAACTCAGCGTATTTGTTACGCTTACGGGTAATAGCGGCTGAAATGGCATGTCCCGGTGTGAAACTGCGGTTGCCTCCTTTAGAAAATTGGGAAACACCAGTCACGTTGAAGCAAATGTCTCATCCGTTATCCCAGTTGTAGACCATGATGTCTGCTGGCTTGAGAGGTATACTCCTGTCCGATGTGAGACCAATCGAAGCTTCTTTCCTCTATTATTATTTTTTCTTTTTTTATTATTATTATTAAAAGAAAGAGTCAATTATACAGAATTTGTTGGTAGTCTAGCCACCTGTTGATGGTGGATTTTCGTTCAAGGTTAAATTTGTAAAAAAACCAGAAAAATCATGCGCTGACATCTTGTAAAAGATAAAGCCATTTATAAGTGTTGGATACTCCCTCACTTAATTCACCAAGAATGGAGCATGTAGCAACAATCCCATTCCGTGAATACATGAAATTCCTCAGGTTGGAGCATGTGGCAACAATCCCTTCCCTGTGAATTTCATATCAGCCTTGTATTTCCAAAGTACTCATTGTCGGTGTGGCATGACGACTCGAGTGTTACTCTTACTGAATAACACGAACCTCCAAGCACTATAATGAAACCATGTACGAAATACCCGCAGTGCCGATTCTCGGTGTGTTATACTAGCCCGAGCCCCTCTCGGTGTGTTATACTAGCCCGATTGAGCCCCTCTCGGTGTGTTATACTAGCCCGATTGAGCCCCTCTCGGTGTGTTATACTAGCCCGATTGAGCATCCGGGATCGACCAGATCGATCCGGATATGATCTCGATCACGGTCATCCAACTCCATAAGCATGATTGGATGACCCCGGATCAATTCCATCACCCCAAGCGGTATGGAATACCCACGGCCGACCCCGCATGGTCGGCCATTGGCCTTGCTTGCCAAAAGACGTTCATACCAAGCATTATGGACGGAAAACCCTAAATAAGGGTTTGCGGCATATTACATGTGTCGCAAAACAATCTCAACCATCCATCTTCGCAGGTATAGATGGAGGGTGTAGATGTAGATTCAAAGGGCCCAGAGCATGTCAATACGATCACCGTGTGCCCGCCTACACACTTGACCAATCGGTCAAGACCAACAATGTTTGGCCGTGACAGAATCGTCACCCAAACCAGAGATGGCGCACGGCTTTGAAAGCCAAAATTAGGGTTTCAAGCCATCACGCGCGTCCATCTTCTCCGGCACAAATGGAGGGTCACAGATTAGATTAAACAAGGGCCGGTCATACCAAAGATGACCACCATGGGCCCATCTACCTCCTTATGTGATCGGCCAAGGCATATCATGCCCGGCTAATCCAAAACGCCCGCCCAAACATGCGTGGTTATACTTCCCAAATTGCAAACTGATCTCGACCACTCAACTTCACCGGATGATTTGAATGGCTTAGATCACGTTTTCATGGGATAGTCAGGTATAGATGTGAACACCAGCCTACCACCTACACGCCGGTATGATCGACCAAGACAGACCAAGATGGGTCGTCTTGAAACGCGTGCAGGAATGTCATGCGATCTCCAACTCCTTTGCGGCAAGGATTTCGCCGCAAACCGATCTCAACCACTCCTCTTTGCCGGGCCAAATTGAGTGGCCTAGATAGCACCTTCATGGGACGGTGAGACATGGACGTGTACACCAAAGATGCCATCTACATACACGTCCGGTCTGGTCCTCTCCAAAATTCTTCCCATACTTGGTTTCGACCAAGTCAAGAGTCATGCTTGCGCTCCTCTTCAAAAAACCCTAATATTCATTAACGGTCGCAGATGAGTGTCTCAAAGATCATCTCATCCGTCCAACTTCACCAGACTTGGTTATACAACCCCGGTCAAGAGTTATTTGGTTAGTGAGGCGTCATTACCCATCACTTTACCACACCATAATGCGCAAGACTGTGATAAAATACACACGATACTTCACAAGTATCGACTTCCGAATAACACAGGTTATTCAATTCAAAGATTACATGCTATCTTTCGTGGATCCACGATCCACACATTCCAGACATCAATCATGTCACAAAATGGGGGATACATATCGGGGTATTGGTCTAGCGGTTTACAGCGTGCGGCGTGCAACGCGCCATCACAAGAACGTGTCGTGAAGTCATGGACGGTTAGAGATGAACAGGAGAAGTGGGAAAGACTGGTCGACGCACAACTCCACTACTCCATCACTCCACTTCCTCCACTTCCCACGAGAGACGTGAATGAGGCTCAATGACTTGTATAAATAAGTTCTCCTCCTTATTTTCAAGGACAAGAGAAAAATAGGAGACAAGGAGAAACAACACAAGTTCAGACGAGACAGAAAAACCAAGTGTTAATACAAAAACGTATTCAAACACCCAGAGCTTGCTTGCATCAACCGCAAGCCTGCTCACCTTTCTGTTACAAGTCATAAGCAAGCCAACACCTTCACAATCTCAACACCTTCTTCGCTTCCCTCCCTAAGATCAACCCCATCTCCTTCACTTTGTGACCGAAACAAGTCCTGGAACGGCCATTTCTTGGTTTAGGCCGGACTTGCACAGATTGATCTCTCGAATCTACAAGCACTCACCGCGCAGTGCATTTGTTTAAAGGTTTAAATTCATTCCTCATCCACACCCCAAATTACCAAATTCTGCAGGAGTAGTTTTCACCCATAAACAATTGGCGACCACAGTGGGAGGTTGATCTATCGGTTGCAAAAAATTGAATTCTCAATTCTTCGGTTTTCGGCTCACGATGCATCCTCATCAGGAAACCACAGGCGGTTCAGATACCATGGGGAGTATAGCTAGAATGCTGGAGGATGTCTTGGCAAATCAAGCCAGTATCACTAGAAGACAGAGCGAGACATTCCGCCTTTTGAATGATATAGCAGCACAATTACAAGAAGGGTCGGCATGCATCTACTCAAGCAGTGCAAGAAATGCTAAATCCTTAGTCAGGAGTCACACCTTTACCAGCGGAGAGGCAAAAAGAGCGCGCAACCGCTGGAGACTCAGGAAAGACGAACAACATGGTCCAGCCGACGAAGACTCGAGGCAACTCCACAGAGGAAAAGACTTGTCCGGGGTACCACAACGTCTACCGGATAAAGAAATGGAGCCTGCAGCTTACGGATCCCTGCTGGAAGATTTATATCTCAAGACCCTTGTCGAAGCCCGGAAGACTGTTCAATCCGCATCGACCTTTCAACTAAGTGAAGAAATGCTTGAGGAATGAGAGATCAATCAAGGGACAAGCGAGTACAGAGGATGGGAACGTTCAATTCGATCACTCAGCGGTGATATTACGACACCTTCCACATCCCTTTACCCAGGCAAGCGATCCGCAGATATGATGGCACTCGCAAATATTCCAACTTCATCTCCGGAACGTGCTCCACATCAAAGCCACGTAGAGACATCACAACGCCCACTAACGCAGAAAAGCTAGACTCGAAGTACCTACACTTTCCGTTCCCAATGGAAAGGATTTTGGAGTTCCGGAGACGTGGGTACGAAACAGAGTGATGGAACTACCTCCTGTATGGCGTCCACCAACCGATCAAGAAGTAATTGACCCGAGAGAGGCTACTTCGGTTGATACAAGTAAAGCTTCGAAAGCAATGGAACTCATGTCTGGATCAACAATCAATTCTGATAGAGCTAGTGTAGATAACACTCCCGGTGTCGAGGTACCTATCAGTGGAGCTACCGTGGTCAATACATCTCGTGGAGCCGTCACTTTATCACCAACGCTAGCGGAGCGGAGATATTCCAAGAGGTGTAACTCCTCCCATCACAGAGCCAGAGCAGACCACAAATCCCGGCGTCTCCTTAGTGTAACACCTCCGGTAGTCACAGAGCAACAACTTCCACTCCTTCATCGGGACGAGGAACCGGAGGGGCGAGAGGAGGACCATCTCCCATTACCATTTGCAGACTTGATGGAAAAGCAGGAAGTTCTTGTCAAGACTCAAACGGATATGGCCGTAACTCGGAAAGAGGTACTCACTTTTCTTTAGACATTAACCGATCGATTTCCACATGACCCGCAACAGCAGCCCCCGGAGCCAACAAGGAATGAATTCAACGCACCGAGAGAAGGTACTTCAATGGCACGGACCTACATGGACCTGATCAAAGAAGCGACATCAGATATGAGCGGTCCTGTCGTGGAGGCTCCTATACTGGGGACTGATCCTCACAACGATCTTCCTCAAGTCAATAGTTTCACTATGAACCAGAGGCCGGTGGATCGGGAAGCGGTTTCTCTAGTGGAAAGTTTATGCGAACTTTCACACCTCTCGAAGAATCAGCGCGCGGAGACGTTTTGCTGCAATCAACTGAGAGGAAGGTCACGACCGTGACCTACATGTCACCGCACGCATCAAGGATTCGATTTCAAGACGCCCTTATCTATACGGGGAGCGTCTTCGAATGTGATTACTATCAAGACTCTCGGGACATCCAAGGTTCTCCCGAGGCAAGGTCGTACGGAATCCTACCACGGTGACGGACTTCAAGGGAAACCAAACCAAAGCACATACGGGAGGAGCTCCATTGAAAGAATCAGACAAGTTCGTTGCATCCCACTCCCCACGTGGGCGTCAATTCAGAAGAAGACCGGCTTGCATCATTGAGATCTAAAACCCACAATGCATCTTTGCCGACGAAGCATTCTTCTCCATCCTCGTAAAGCCACGACCCACGTTCACACGAAGAGGGAACGCACTTTTGTGGCGAGTCGTGACCGTAAAGGAAAAACGGTATACCGACATCGCCATTATCAATTAGCGGGGATCTGCTACCCGTCTCTCCACCCAATGGAATGCTACGACAAAGAACGAACCACAACAACAAGTGCTAGATTCTCCACAACAATTTGCAAGAGGGCACCAACTCCACAACCGATGAGATTGAAATCGTTGAGGAATCTCCTAGGCCTATCTCCATCACTCAACCTTGTGTACGGATAAACGCACGAAGCTCGTGGAACTTCTCAAAGAGTATCGGGACATGTTCGCTTGGAGATATGAAGAAATGCCGGATTTAGATGAAAATTGGTCATCCATCATCTACATGTCATACCCGGATCCAAGTCGGTTAAACGATTGCTTAGTTAAGACACGAGGAAAATGGATAGATCAGGTGTCTTTGCATAGACTTTAAACTTGAACAGTGCTGCTCCAAAAACAATCCTCATCTACCCGACATCGACATGTTAGTAGATGCAAACAATGGACACAAAGCATGTTCTCCTCCATGGATGGATGCGGCGGCTACAACGAGATAAGAATGTACGAGCATGATGCAAGTAAGATATCTTTTCGAACTCCTCTCGGAAAATTTTATTATACCATACCGCCATTTGGTTTAAGGAATACCGGTGCAACGTATCAACGCTCTATGACGGTAATCTTCCACCGGAGCCGATACCTCAAGGGAGCAGCCTCAAGAAGATAACGAACCACACTTGGGGATCGAGGCCCGGCATGAAGTTCCTTCACCGTCGGTCAAGGAATTCTTCAACATGAGAGATGTGGTCAGTCAAGAAACATGGAATTCGCAAGGGTAAATTGAATCAAGAGGGAAACACTTCAACACTCCCTCTAGCGTAAGCCGCTTCAATGGTCTATTCAAGAGCCGCCTCAATGCTCTCTCCGGACCCCTTTTCGCTTCATAATCCTACTTCAACACCCTCTCCAGGATCCACCTCAACGTTCGCACCGAAGCCACTTTAACATCCTCTCAAGTCGTTTCAACACTCAAGCTACATCAACAATCTGCGCTCCGGTCAAGTTATCTTTGATGTACTCATTGCTCAACATACGTCTCATCCATCCTTCATGAGGACCCAGCGGAGCATGAAAAACCCCGAAGTCGATAGGAGGAGGGCTATTCTCGTGGAACGGATATTTTCATATAGTTGGAAGGGCGCGGTGAACAACTCATCATCAATGTTCGGCATATCCTTGAAGCCGCCAACACTTCCCCGACTTGGTACCAAAGCATTATCTCCAAGACATCTCAACGGGATTCTTTTCTTCCACAATGAAATAAAAGGCAGGAGTTAGAACTTGTATGAAAGCACATGAGAGATGTAGTCACACACGGCAAGACACAACTCACATCGGAGCACACAAAACCGGTCCGGCTCAAATTCGATACGGATTTCAAGACTCGGTATTAGTTTTCAAGTCGGTGCAAGTTTCGATCTGGTATTGATTTCAAGTCGGGTGCAAGTTTCATCTGGTATTGATTTCAAGTCGGGTGCAAGTTTGATCTGGTATTGATTTCAAGTCGGGTGCAAGTTTCGGTCCGGTACAAGTTTCAAGTCAGAAGGTATAAGTTTCAAGTCGGTATCACTCAAGTTACAAGTCAAGTATTGCTCAAGCTTCAAGTTCGGTATTAATCAAGTGACGAGTCCCAGTATCACTCAAGTTTCAAGTCCGGTATTGCTTAATATTCAAGTCTGGTATTGATCAAGTCAAGTCCGGTATTGCTCAAGTTTCAAGACCGGTGTTGGTCAAGGGCATGAGGCTGGTATAAAGTTGACATTCAGTCAGGCATACACGATATGGGACCCACGTTCAATCAAGCACATATGGCGGGACCACATTTATTTGCACAACACGGTTCTCTCGTGTCATGGGAATCATGTTCACGAAATTCAAGCCCACGTTCGATCAAGCAGGTGCAGTAGCCCCACCAACGAAGCAGGCACAGCAGTCCGTCGATTAGGCACAACCCCACGATCGAGCGGAGCAAGCACGGAGCGGGCCCTCGACCAAGCGAGGCATAGAAAGGTCGATCGAAGCAGGCAAGACCGACATCATACTAGGGGAACGCTCTCCTATATGCCTTTTAAACGTAACATACTCCAAGGACGGGGATAACCCGTCTCTCACGGTAACATCTAACTTTGCCTCATAAGTTTTATCTTTAATCGTCACCATCTCATGCCTACCACACAATAGTGTAACCATTATGTGCTAGGCAGGGGACTTAATGTTGATGGTGGATTTTCGTTCAAGGTTAAATTTGTAAAAAAACCAGAAAAATCATGCGCCGACATCTTGTAAAAGATAAAGCCATTTATAAGTGTTGGATACTCCCTCACTTAATTCACCAAGAATGGAGCATGTAGCAACAATCCCATTCTCGTGAATACATGAAATTCCTCCAGGTTGGAGCATGTGGCAACAATCCCTTCTGTGAATTTCATATCAGCCTTGTATTTCCGAGTACTCATTATCGGTGTGGCATGACGATTGAGTGTTACTCTTACAGAATAACACGAACCTCCAAGCACTATAATGAAACCATGTACGAAATACCCGTACAGGCTGATTCTCGGTGTGTTATACTAGCCCGAGCCCCTTTCGGTGTGTTATACTAGCCCAATTGAGCCCCTCTCGGTGTGTTATACTAGCCCGATTGAGCCCTCTCGGTGTGTTATACTAGCCCGATTGAGCATCCGACTGACCGTATCAGTCCGGATATGATCTGATCGCAGTCATCCAACTCCATAAGCATGATTGGATGACCCCAGATCAATTCCATCACCCCCAAGCAGGTATGGAATACCCACGGCCGAACCCGCATGGTCGGCCATTGGCCTTTGCTTGCCAAAAGACGTTCATACCAAGCATTATGGACGGAAAACCCTAAATAAGGGTTTGCGGCATATTACATGTGTCGCAAAACAATCTCAACCATCCATCTTCGCAGGTATAGATGGAGGGTGTAGATGTAGATTCAAAGGGCCCAGAGCATGTCAATACGATCACCGTGGGCCCGCCTACACACTTGACCAATCGGTCAAGACCAATAATGTTTGGCCGTGACAGAATCGTCACCCAAACCAGAGATGGCGCACGGCTTTGAAAGCCAAAATTAGGGTTTCAAGCCATCACGCGCGTCCATCTTCTCCGGCACAAATGGAGGGTCACAGATTAGATTAAACAAGGGCCGATCATACCAGCATGACCACCGTGGGCCCATCTACCTCCTCATGTGATCGGCCAAGGCATATCATGCCCGGCTAATCCAAAATGCCCGCCCAAACATGCGTGGTTATACTTCCCAAATTGCAAACTGATCTCGACCACTCAACTTCACCGGATGATTTGAATGGCTTAGATCACGTTTTCATGGGATAGTCAGGTATAGATGTGAACACCAGCCTACCACCTACACGCCGGTATGATCGACCAAGACCGACCAAGATGGGTCGTCTTGAAACGCGTGCAGGAATGTCATGCGATCTCCAACTCCTTTGCGGCAAGGATTTCTGCCGCAAACCGATCTCAACCACTCCTCTTTGCCGGTCAAATTGAGTGGCCTAGATAGCACCTTCATGGGACGGTGAGACATGAACGTGTACACCAGCATGTCATCTACACACACGTCCGGTCGGTCCTCTCCAAAATTCTTCCCATACTTGGTTTCGACCAAGCTGAAGAGTCATGCTTGCGCTCCTCTTCAAAAACCCTAATATTCATTAACGGTCCGCAGATGAGTGTCTCAAAGATCATCTCATCCGTCCAACTTCACCCGACTTGGTTATACAACCCCGGTCAGGAGTTATTTGGTCAGTGAGGCGTCATTACCCCTCACTTTACCACACCATAATGCAGGACCTGCATAAAATACACACGATACTTCACAAGTATCGACTTCCGAATAACACGGTTATTCAATTCAAAGATTACATGCTATCTTTCGTGGATCCACGATCCACACATTCCGTACATCAATCATGTCACAAACCGGGGGATACATACTGGGGTATTGGTGGTGGCGGTTTACGAGCGTGCAGCGTGCAACGCGCCATCACAAGAACGTGTCAGGAAGTCATGGACGGTTAGAGATGAACAAGAGAAGTGGGAAAGACTGGTCGACGCACAACTCCACTACTCCATCACTCCACTTCCTCCACTTCCCACGAGAGACGTGAATGAGGCTCAATGACTTGTATAAATAAGTTCTCCTCCTTATTTTCAAGGACAAGAGAAAAATAGGAGACAAGGAGAAACAACATAAGTTCAGACGAGACAGAAAAACCAAGTGTTAATACAAAAACGTATTCAAACACCCAGAGCTTGCTTGCATCAACCGCAAGCCTGCTCACCTTCTCATTACAAGTCATAAGCAAGCCAACACCTTCACAATCTCAACACCTTCTTCGCTTCCCTCCCTAAGATCAACCCCATCTCCTTCACTTTGTGACCGAAACAAGTCTGGAACGGCCATTTCTTGGTTTAGGCCGGACTTGCACAGATTGATCTCTCGAATCTCCAAGCACTCACCCCGCAGTGCATTTGTTTAAAGGTTTAAATTCATTCCTCATCCACACCCCAAATTACCAAATTCTGCAGGAGTAGTTTTCACCCATAAACACCACCAATTTGGCACCAACGCCCTTTTGAATTGCAATACCTATTCTATGAAACAAAAATCTACCAGTGTCACAAATTACATTGTTGTTAGCAAGACAGTTCTTCAATCTCTTCAAGAAGGTGATAGTATCTTCGCTTAGTTCTCCCAAAGTAGTGAATGCAAGAATGCCCAAACTGTACCCATGAATCTCGCATGTGGCAAGATACTTGTTACGCTTGCGAAGGACTGCTTTAGCAATTGCTTGGCCGGGTGTGAAGTAACGGATATCACACGTGAAAGGCGAGACACCAGTAATATCTAGGCAAGTATCCTTACTATTCTCCCAATTATACACTAGCAAGTCAGCAGGCAACAATTTAGTATTATCGTTGGAGTAGAGACCCAAAGAAGCTTCCTTCCTAGCCACAACTCCTGCCCTGAAACATATATCTATGTAGACATCACGTACCATATCGTGACGAAATTTAATACCCACTTCGCTAGCGCAGTGTAATGCATGGTCTCCATATATTTCCATCTCCCTCTTACAACTAGTGCACTGACTACCTTCAGCAAAAAGGTGGATTCCAAGACGGTAGATAAGCACACACCTAAACTGTCGAGGGCCGAGTGTTTGGCTTAAGACACTGATGGGTAGTGCGAGCAAGTAGTCTTGAGCGTGTTTCATCTGGTTGCTCTGTAAAAGCACACTGTCTCGTGCAGACATGGAAAAGGTAGTGGGCAATTGTTTCTTCACTGCGTCGAAATATGTTGCGGCCAAGGAATACATTGTATGCATGAGAGGGGGGGTAGCAACATCAAATACAAGTGGAGAAGAATCAAGTCCACATACCTGTGTGTAAGTCTGTAAAGCTAGCTGGAACACGGGAATGTGTTCTTCCGGCATGATGGAGTTTAGAATAATACGCTGCACGGCTTGAGTTTGGAACTGTGAAGCCAGATAACAATACTTAGAGGTGTCCTCCATAGTGTAAACTCCAAGCCCACCATCTCTAAGAGGAAGAGTTGCCAGCCGAAACTGTAAGGGACCAAACCCAGCACCATCTGCAGTAACTAGCAACCTCATGTATTGGTACAAGTGTGTGTCGAAGAGAGATATAGCTTGTTCTAATGCTGCAGGACATGATGTGCGCATAGTAAAGTATAATTTATTATTATTATTATTATTATTATATTATTATTATTATTATGTTATTTACACGTGAATGGGCGGGAGTCGAGCGACAATCTATTTAACACTACCTTCCATGTTAACGCCCTTTTGGATAGCCAAGCCTATCCTATGAAAAAGTAAACCACCTACTTTGCTATTGGCATCATAGTTAGTCAAACAATTCTTCAATATCTTGAGCAGAATGATGAAGTCTTCCCCAAGTTCACCCAAAGTGGAGAATGCCAAGGCACAAAACTGATATCCTTGAGATGCACACTTGTCTAGGTATTTGTTGCGTTTGCGAGAAACCGCCGTAGAGATAGCGTGTCCAGGTGTGAAACTGCGAGGTCCAACACCTGCGAAAGGAGAGACTCCAGTGACATCAAAACATGTATCCTGGTTGTTAATCCAATTGTATATAAGAATGTCAGCCGGCTTGAGAGCAATGTCATTGTCAGTAAAAATCCCAAAGATACTTCTTTCCCAGCAGCAACACCTGATCTGTAACAAATGTCCATGAAAACATCTCTTACCAAGTTATGCCGAAATTTCTGACCAACTTCACCTGCACAAGTGTAACGCATGGTCTCCAAAAACATCCATAACTCGTCCACAACAAGAGCACGTACCATTTTCGAGAGAACAATGGAATACCAAGCTCAGTATTGAGTAATGGCCCGAATCGACGCGGCCCAAGTGCTTGATTAAGGCCGGGATAGGGATGGCCTTCAAAAAATCCAAGGCATGGTCTAGCCTACATTTACTTTGCCACGACATAGCATCCTCGTGCGGTTAAGTTAAACTTGGCTGGTATCTCCCTCCTTACAACTTCAAATCTTTGTGTTGCCGGGGCTTTCATAAAATGTGGGGCAACCGAGTTGAAATTGAGAGAAGAAAGACTACAAGCTTGGATGAACTTATCGAGCGCGGACCGATAATTGAGGTCGGGTGCGAAGTGTCAACAGAGCTCAAAATAGTATCTTTGCGGGTGTAGCGTTTGGAGATGTGATGCCAGGTAACAATATTGGCTGGTGTCGGCCATTGTATAAACACCGAACCCGCCCTCTTTGAATGGCAGTGTAGCAATTCTTTGCTGAAGTAATCCAAACCCAGCGTCGTCGCCTGTAATGAGGAGTTGTAGATAACTCATTAAATGTTTATCATAATGATCCGTATGACTGCAATACACGAGGATGAGTGGTGCGTAGAGTGAAATACAACCGAGAGACTCCAGTACAATTACGTAGTAATAAGAGTTCACACTGCGGGTCTTTCAACTGTTTTACTGAGTTCATCATATGGATGGTTTTCTCAGCTCTGGCGAATACCATATCACTACTGAATTGGTCATCGAGGCTGACTGGTCCTCCGAGGAGCTTAACACCGCTGGTTGGTCTGCCTATATTGGCTGGGAAAACACCCTCCATAAGACTCCTTGGATCAGGCGAGGGCCAAAAAACTTCAGTCTTACGAATATTCAAGTGCAAACCTCGTGCAGCACCTTCTTGATGGATGATTTTGAGAGCCTTCGACACTTCCATTGTATCTCCAATGATAATTCCGTCGTCGAGATACCAAGCATGCATGTCCAAGGAACAATGTGTAGCTATGTTGCGAACTAGTGGGTGTAGCACCAGGGAAAAAAGGAGTGGACCAAGGGGATCTCCTTGTTGTACTCCTTGGAAAGATGTGAGAAGAAATTCATTGTAGTATAACCTTGCTGGCTGAGCGTAGCATAACTCAACCCAGTTGGCTATACTAGGACATCTAACTCTCACTTCAGCGATTAAGGTGGTCCTATCCACTAGATTAAATGCATTTGTGAAATCCACAAGCATCATAGTGATGTTATTGTGCGTACCTTGTATTTCCATCAGTTTATTTGCTGCATGAAGAATACTTTCCCCTCCACTAGGGATCCCCACCCCGAATTGATGATCACCTAGATAGTTGGCCATTTCTCTGCCCACTGATGTTGCCGCAAGTTTAGAACAAAGTATTCTCCATATCGTACCCACAGCGATAGGTCGAAGTCCACCGTCAGGCTTAAGTAGAGGAGTAAGGGGTGCGCTGGCAATGTATGGCCCTAAAATAGCAGGGCAGCCACCTGACAACCACAGATTCACAACGCCAGCAATGGATGAAAGCAAGTCTTCAGAGACTGCAGCCGCAGGACCACTTAGCACGTCAAGTAGATATTGTGCCCGAAGGCCATCTCTACCGCAAGACGTGCCCTTAGGGAAGCTTCGAATAGCATTCACTACCGCTTTACTATCAACTGCAACAGGTTCAGTTGTAAGAGTGTCCACAGGTATAGTGGGAGGGGGTGCGTAAGGATGCTTTTGCTGTAGCTGAAAAAGAGTGTCAGGATTATGGGGTGCAACACCATTGGAAGAAAGAATCCGAATGGCGGCTGTATAGTGGACATAACTAATCTTTTTTATACATGCTTCAACATTGGTCTTCCTTTTCTTCTTGCCTTGCTTCCGTGTCTTCTGAATCTCATTGTGTTCATGAAGAACTCTTTGCACCAAAGTAACACATCCCCGTGGTTCCCTCCATATGGACAGTGCATGATTAATAGACGCAGTTTGGAGTCTTTTTCTGTTACCTGATCTCTCTTCCTTAGAACTCTTAGGGAAGTAAATATTAAGAGTACAGATAGGTAACAAAAGCAATTGCAGCCATGTAGACAGATCCTCGGGACGATCTAGGACTTTGTCCAAAGAAGCTTTCAGGGTTCTAGAAAAAAGAAGCCGGCATTATGGAGGGATACTTGTGACTGTCGTAATCTGTTTCTGGAAAACCAGGTTAAGCATCTCAACTAAAAAATCAAAAGAGAGGCCTTCGTGTGTTAAACTGGAAGAACAAGCAACATCATGGGTGTTGTGGTCTGTGCAGGGGTACTGTAGTTTGTAAAATGGGTTTATCAACCCCATATATGAGGAAATCAGCACTCCTACCATTGAAGGGGCCCTTAATAACTCCTCCATCATGATCTTTGCAAGGTCTCTTCCAAGAATAAACTTGCCAACATGGAACACAAAGCCACATCTGTAATTTTCGCAGTAACCTTTCCCAGGCTATATATACACTTCCGTCTGAACGTATTCTATATTGACAGATAGAAACTCCTGCGTGTGTAAGGTAATGTCTGTCGTGTATATGCTTAAGAATTGATGTTTTGACGTAGCCTCTTCCACCAACCCCGTCATGGCAGTCTTCAAAATGCTTGAATGGGCAATGACAGTGAGTATCATCGTCAAAATCAATGTCTTTACCGGACTGTATTGCTTGAGAACCAGAACCCGATACTGCAGTAGATGAAACCACAGGTGATTGTGAAGATGATGTGCCTGCTCTCGTGATCGGCTGTGAAGATGATGACCTAGACCGTGTGCTCTGCATAATCCCAGGATGATGATGAAGTAACTGCCCTAACTGTTTTCTGCAGAGCAGAGATTCAATGTGCTATGATGAAGTAAGTTAGGGAAAAAAGGTATCAAACTGTTCGGAAATTGATGAATGTTCGAAGGGTGGTGAGTGTAGGTGATTCTGCTGGAAGATGAAGCGGCAAATAATAGAAGAATAAACACAGGTTTTCAGTCGACTATATTTTCGCCAGAGACTCTCTCTCCGGCAAAATTATTATTATTATTATTATAAGGGGGGCGAGATTGTGTCACAAGGGGGGCAAACTAACACTACCTTACCCCAAAAAAGCATACCCAAACAGAAAACAGCCCACTACAACTAAAACAGAAAATAAAGCAGGCCCATTTTCCTTAGGCCCAAAAATTAGCCAGATCTAAAGTAATTTATTCCAGGGATTTCCAATTCCTTAAGGAAATATGGCTTCTTCAAGAATTGTTGATTCTCTCCTTTATTCATCCCAAGACCCTTTATTGCCAATGCATTAGCAAGTTTATTTCCTTATAGCAGTGATGAATTACTATCCGCATAGAAGTTTCTTTAACTCGCTCCATCTTGACCACAAGAACCAAGGGACTTTACCCATTTTAAAGATGACATCACGCTTTTGAACCAGACTTGATGATTAAATTCTAATCCCTTCTCTTGATGGCCTATTCAAGAGTTAACAAATAATTGCCAGAGATCAGCTATAAATGAAGTAGCTATCCCCAAAACCCCTTGCTTCAAAGAAATAAGAAATCACCTTCACTATTTCTACTCGACAAAACCAATCCTTAAAGAACACCGGGTTACCTCTTGAATTACCCACACACCACACCATTATTTGATTCCTACTAGGTAATTCAAACCTTAACTCCCTTATATGCTGTCTTCTCAGTGGTCTACTTTTCAGATCAAAATTTTTGAATACTTGAAAATCATAACTACAATCCCACATTTGCCCTTTAATTCTTAGTTCGCCTTTTGTGAATTTTAGAATTTTTTTCTTGAGAATACCAATCTCTCGGTTTTCCTCCTTCAAATACAATCTTATTCCTTAGAAACCACAACTCCATCATTGTTATTGATGTCGACAAAATCCACACTTCCCCGAACAAAGATCGCTTCTTGAACCAAAGAAAATTCATTACATCTCCATAAGATTGAGGATTTAAGAATAAGAACATGCTACCCAACCATTTCCGCATTATTTGGCTAAAGCTGCGAACCATAGAATATGGTCCAAATTTTCGTAATCATTTGCACAATGCATAACACTTTGAAGCTAAACTGTACCCTCTCCCTTGCCATTTACCATCAAAAGAAGCACAAAGACCTCTCACCAATTTCCAAATATTGCTAGCTGTGGATGGATGCAAAACTGGATGCCAAACTTTTCTAGTCCACACTTCTTTCTCATAGTGATTTCTAATACAATCAACTGCAGATTTTACAGTAAATTCGCCAGATAAAGTAGCAGACCATATTTTCTTATCTTTTCCTGCCGACAAAATTGGTAGTTCATCAAACTCGAAAGTACTCTAGCATTCTCTCGGGGGTATAACCCATTTACCATCCACTATAAACTCGTACACCTTACTTCCCCGTATCCTTCACATATATATCCTCCGGAAAAGGTCACTTAGAGGTCTGTTTTTAATCCACACATCCTTCCAAACAGAGATGCTTTCCCATTTCCAACCACCCACCTAGTGTGTTTTTTAACATCTTCCATCACCCATTTGATTCCAGGTAAAATTGAAGATTTCTTGTATCCCGTCTTGGATCACCAAGACCAAGTAAAATATTTTGCCCTCATAAAAATAGTCCATTCAGCCTCTGATTCCTGCAGCCTTCCATAACAATTTCATAAGTAAAGATTTATTCACAATTTCTAATCTTTTTATACCCAAACCTCCTTCCTCAAGGGGCACACAAACTTTATCCCATTTTAGTGTGATTGCTTTTCTAGTGTCCGAACTTCGACCAAAGAAAATTTCTTATCAATCTTTCACACATCTTCACAATCTTTTTGGCCACTTATAGACATGTACCATATTGTATATAGGAATACCTTTAGTACAGATTGCACCAAAGTTAGTCTATCTCTAAAAGATAACAAACTTCCTATCCAACCAGCTAATTTGTTTTGAATCATTTCCACCACACCCCAAATAGTACTTATTTTTACTCTCCCTCGGCTGCAGAATTACCCCAGATATTTGTCGTGCAAACTTTGATAGAGGCATATTAAATTCATCCGCTATTTGTTGCTTTCTCCTTCAAAGAACTCCCTACAAAGACCTTACTCTTCTGTTGATTAATTCTTTGACCAGATGAATCTTGATAATCCTTCAAGAGTTTCTTAATAGATTGAATGTTTCTTTTGTGTCCATTAAAGAACAAAAAAAACATCATCGGCAAAAAGAATATGAGTAGGTTGTATACCTCCTCTATTTACCATAGGCATTATTTTCTTATCCTGCACACACTTTTTCAAGTTCCTACTCAGAATGTCTTCAGCTATAACAAAAAGAATTGGAGACAAGGGATCACCTTGTCTCAATCCTCTGTGAACTTGAAAGAAACCCACCGGTCCACCATTAACTAGAACAGATACTCTTGCGCAGATAGGAATAAAGTATGTAACCATTGAACCCATTTTTCTGAAAAACCAAATTGTCTTAGTGCTTCAAACAAAAATTCCCAGCTCAAAGAGTCGTAAGCCTGAGTAATGTCTATTTTTAGACCTACATTTCCACCTCTCCGTTTACATCCAAATTTCATTAACCATTTCGATGCAAGTACAATTTGATCTTGAATGTTTCTTCCTTTTATAAAAGCCCCTTGTTGAGTTGACACCACCTTATCCATTATCTTATACATTCTTGATGTTATAATCTTTGTAAATATTTTAAAACTGAAGTTACTCAGCCCAATTGGTCTGAATTGACTTGGCTTTCTTGCACATTTAACTTTTGGAAGCAAAACTAGAAAGTTGGAGTTCAAGCCTTTTGGAATAAAACCATTTTTCCAACAAACCGGGATTGCATTGACCAAATCCTTTCCCATTATCTCCCAAGCAAATCTATAGAAAACCTGAAAACCATCGTCCAGTACTATTAGCATCCATTGAATTCACCGCTTCTTTTACCTCTTCAAACGTAGGCACTGCTTCTAAAGATCATATTTTCCTCATCTATTATTACTCGGGAATTGCTTCAAAATGCCCTCAAAGAAATGCACTTCCTCATACTTAAATTTATTCTCAAAGTGAGACTCTAACAATCTTGCAATATTGCTAGGGTCCGTTATGATAGCACCAGAATCATCTTCCAATTCAGTTATAGCATTTGTGGATTGCCTTATTTTAATTGTTGTATGGAAAAACTTGTATTAGCACCACCTTCTTTAATCCATTTTTCCTTTGATTTTGATGTAGCATAGCTCTATGTTGTTCTCGCAATTATCTCCCGCTTGCCCCTAGCCACCACTAAAGCATTTAATAATGAAATGTTGCTTGATCCCTATCGACAAATCTCAAAGACCGATCACTTCCCTTTCCGCTTCTTGCATCTTTACTCTTACATCCCCAAAGACATTCCAGTTCCATTCCTTAATTTTGATCTTCAGTAATTTCATTTTGTTAGTAAAAACAAAAGTCGGATTACCTTTTACTTCAGTATTCCAAACATCCTCTATAAGCTCTTTAAATCCTTCTTGTTCCAACCAAATTTTAAAATTTTGAAAGGAGTGTTACTTGGTTTTGTAAAACTTGCACAAGCACCCAACAATGGACTGTGATCGAGATATTCCCTAGCACCCACCTTGTAACTCCAATTTGGGTATGTTTCTAACCATTTCACATTACATAATGCTCTGTCTAAAGCACACACAATTCTTTTGCCTCCGCCCTATTATTGCACCAAGTAAATTGCATACCAGGTTTTAGGAATCAATAAGCTCACAAGTATTTATACAAATATGGAACTCTTGCATTGCCACCCCTAATGGAGATCTCCCACCATTCTTTTCTTCCATACTCAATAAAGTTGTTAAAATCACCAATCACTAGCCATGGTAAATTCCAAATTACTTTATTCTCTCTAACTCAGCCCCATAATTCTCTTCTATCCAATATAGAGATGCAAAGCGATGAACAATTTAAACCAATACCCCACCCACTCTAACCGTTACTACTTGATTTGTAATTGAAACAACTGTGGATTGAAGAATTGAGGCACTCCAAAATAACCAAATATTACCCTTTCCTTCATCTATAGAACTACCTTCCATGTTAATTCCTGCAATATTACGCCATTGGGGACTCGAACCTGGGACCTCCTGGAACGCATGAAACTTCGGGGAACGGGGATGACCAGCTGAACTAGGGAAGAACAAAAGGAAGAGTCATTACACGGGGCAGGCAGGGAGTCGGGAAACAATTTGCGCCCCCACGCCTTTTTGAATAATAATACCTAAACGATGAAAAAGAGAACTACCTAGGTTGCTATTAACATCATAACAAGCCATGCAGTTCTTTAGCCTCTTCACAAAGAGAATAGTGTCGTCCCCAAGCTCACCCAAAGTAGAAAAGGCTAAAATATTGAATCCATATCCAAAAGATGAACACTTTTCGACGTATTTGTGCCTCTTACATGTAATAGCAGCGGAGATCGCATAACCGGGAGTGAAGGTACGGTTCCCACCTTTGGTGAAGGGCGAGACACCGGTGACATCAAAGCAGACATCCTGGCCATTCTCCAGCCGGCCTTAGAGAGATGTATGTGTCCGAAGAGAGACCCAAAGAGACCTCTTTACGAGCAGCTACACCAGCCTTGTAGCATATATCTGCGAATAAGTCACGTACCATATTGTGCCTGAATTTCTGGCCAACCTCACTCGCACAATGGATGGCATGATCTCCAAAAATGTCCATGGCCCTTGTACAACACGGGAAGTCATATTCTTCAGGTAACTGAACTGACGTGGTCCGACTACTTGATTAAGGCCGGCAATAGGGATAGCTTTGAGATAGTCCTGCGCGTGGTCCAATCTGTTGCTTTGCCATAGTGTAGAGTCTCGCTCTGACATGGAAAAGGAAGTGTGCATCTCCTGCTTAACAACATCAAAAAAAACGAATTGCCAATAGGTGCATGGGCTGTGGGGCAATGTCCGTGATGTTGAAAGTAGAGGGAGACAGCCTGCAGGTATGCATGTAGCTATCGAGATCAAGTTGGAATGAGGGGCTCAGGTCTGAGATTGCGGCGTTCTCCAGAATGATATGCTGAAGGGGCTTGGTCTGAAAACAGGATGCGATGTAGCAATACAAAGACGTGTTAGACATCGTATACACACCAAGCCCTCCATCTTTGATGGGGAGAGTTGCGATTCGTTGTTGCAGTGGGCCGAAACCGGCACCATCACCTGTGATCAAGAGACGCAGGTACCGTAGCAGATGAGTGTCGAATCTGGAAACAGCATCGAGGAGTGTTGACGGCTTGGTAGTTCGCATACTGAAGTAGAGCTTGGATACACCAGAACAGTTCCGCAGCAAGAGGAGTTCAGTTTGTGGGTCCTTGAGTTGTTTAACACACTCCATAAGCTGAATGGTCTTGTCTACACGAGCCATAATGGTATTATTACAGTACTGATCATCCATGCTTACAGGGCCGCCAAGGAGTTTAACTCCACCTGCTGGTCGTCCAACACCCCTAGGGAAAACACCGACGTCATTGCATCTTGGATCCATATTTGGCCAGTAGATTTCTGTTTTGTTAATGTTTACTCGCAGGCCACTGTTAACACCTTCCGTCCGGATAATATGCAATGCTTTGGAAACCTCGAGAGTGTCTCCAATTATGGTACCGTCGTCTAGATACCAAGCATGTAAATCTAGATTGCACTGTGTTGAGATTTTACGGACTAGAGGGTGCAAAGTTAGCGCAAAGAGCAGAGGGCCAAGGGGGTCTCCCTGTTGAACCCCTTGAGAGGAAGACAAGATGTGCTCGTTATAATATAGCTTAGCAGGGTTGGAGTAGCAGAATTCAACCCACCTAGAAATGCTCGGGCACTTAGCTCTTGCTTCACATATCAAGGCAGTTCTATCCACTATATTAAAAGCATTGGTGAAGTCGATAAGCAACATAGTCATGGTGTTAAGATGACCTTTCACCTCCAACAATCTATTAGACGAATGCAGAATACCTTCACCGCCGCAGGGTATCCCTACTCCAAATTGGTGGTCGCCTAGGTATAAAGACATCTCTTTGCTGACGGATGACGCAGCAAGTTTGGAACACAAACGGCGCCAAATGGTGCCAACAGCTATTGGTCGAAGACCACCACCAGGTTTGAGAAGAGGTGTCAATGGCGCACTCGCGATATATTCACCCAACGCGGCAGGGCATTTGCCAGACAACCACAAATTCACAACACCTGTGATAGATATAAGGAGATCCTCTGATACAGCTGCAGCAGACCCGCTTAAGGCGTCAAGTAAGTGCTGGGCTCTGAGGCCATCTCTGCCACAGGAAGTTCCTTTAGGGAAGCTCCGCAAGGCCTTATTAACTGCCTGAGTATCAACAGCAACAACATCATAGGTAATATCGTCGGTAGGTATATTAGGAGGTGGTGCATGAGGGTGCTTCTGCTGCAACTCATATAGTGTATCTGCATTGGATGGTGCGACTCCACTTGAAGAAAGAATGCGAATAGCGGCAGTGTAATGTCCATTGTTCAGCTTTTTCTTGCAGGCCTGAACATTGGTTTTGTGTGGTTTCTTCGGTTGGTGTTGCTGCTGTTTCCGAACTTGGTTACAGATTTCTAACAATCTGTCAACTATTCTGATGCACCCATTGGGTTTCAGCCAGGGCAGTATTAATAGCAACGATCTGAAGTTTCTTCTTGGTGCTGGAGCGTTCTTCAGATGAGCTCTTGGGCGTGTATAGATTTAGAGTACAGATTGGTAATAATAACAACTGCAACCAAGGGGTTAAATCAGAGGGTCTCAGCAGTACCTGATCAAGTGCAGCTTTTAGGGCTCTGGAAAACTGTAATCGACATGGATGAGGAATACTGGTAATGGTAGTTATCTGGTTCCGATAAACGGAGTTTAATGTAACCAAAGACAATCCTGTATCAACAGTCTCAGTATTTCCAAGGATTACAGGGTCTCGTTTTGCATCAGGTTTGTCAATTCCATGTATAAGAAACGCAGCACCACGGCCATTAAAGGGCGCAGCCAAGATATCACCAGTGTGTGGGCGGCACGGCCTCCTCCAAGACTGTACACACATACAATGACTGCATAACCACATCTGCATCTGGTTAAGAAGTCGTTCCCATGCTGTGTAAACTTGCGCATTCGTGCGAATTCTTTCTCTACATGCATTTTTACTCGCAACAGAAGGCCAGTTACGATCTTGTATATGCTTGAGGATTGAGGTTTTGACATAGCCTTTTCCTGCAGTACCATTATGACATTCATCAAAGTTCTTGAAGGGGCAGTGCACCACCTTACCATCAGAGGATTGAACATCATAATGAGTAGTAGACGTTGCTGATGATTCCCATACATCTGCCGAAGATGATTGCCCTTGAGAAGATGCAGATAATCTTGTTCTAGGCATGAAACGAAAAACAAGACAAACTGCCGTAACCGTCTTCGAAAAACGAAGATGATGACGATGTCCTAGGGAAAAAAGATATCAGACGAGAGAGGGGATAATGGGGAATCGAGTAATGAGTCTTTGGAAGTGGTATGAAGATTATAGGTTAGACGGAAGAAGAAGATGAATTCACGGCTTTCAATCGCCTGAATTTCGCCAGAGCATTTCCGTCTATTTATTATTATTATTATTATTATTATTATTATTATTATTATTATTTTTTTTTTTATTATTATTATTATTATTATTATTATTATTATTATTATGAAACCCCTTTCTGGATTGCTAAGCCTACCTTGTGAAAGAGGGATCCTCCGACTTTGCTGTTAACATCGTAGTTAGCCAAGCAGTTCTTCAATCTTCTCATAAAAACAACCATGTCTTCACCTAATTCGCCGAGAGTAGTGAAGACCAAGACACTAAAGCCATAGCCATGAGATGTGCATAAGTCTAGATATTTGTTCCGTTTGCGGCTAACTGCAGAAGAGATAGCATGTCCGGGAGTGAAGCTGCGACCACCTCCACCAGAAAATGGAGATACACCAGTGACGTCGAAGCAAGTGCTCAAGCCATTCTCCCAATTGTACACCAGAATATCCGCAGGCTTGCGCCCGGACGCATTGTCTGTCAAAAAGCCCAAGGAGGCCTCTTTCCTGGCAGCAACCCAGCCTCTAAAACATATATCAAGGATGACATCTCGGACTAAGTCGTGACGGAATTTGAGGCCTACTTCACTCGCACAATGGAGGGCGTGATCTCCATAAATGTCCATGGTACGGCCACAAAGAGGGGCATATGCTATCCTCGGGGAATATAGGTATACCAAAGCTGACTGGTAATGGCCCTAAACTACCCGGAACCGATGGATTGGTTTAGCCGGGATGGGGATAGCCTTCGTGTAGTCCATAGCATGGTTCGCTTTATTAACTGCCACAAAATTGCGTCTCTTGTAGATAAAGTGAACTTGGAAGCCACCTCTTTCTTTACGGCATCGAAATACCGAACTGCCAATTGTTTCACAAATGTGGGGCAAAGGGAAGTAACATCGAATGACGAGGGGGAAAGGGGCAGTCCTGCAAGAACTTAGTGAGAGCATGTTGATAGCTAGAGCTTGGGGGCGTAAATATCGGTGGAGTGCGTAATGGTGCGTTGAAGTTGCCGCGTCTGAACTGGGAAGCTAGGAAGCAAGAGTGGGTGGTGTCGTGCATCGTATATACTCCGAGACCTCCGTATTTAATAGGCGGGGGTAGTTAACCTTTGTTGAAGAGGACCGAAGCCTGCGCTGCCGCGGTGACTAGGTGTTGTAAGAATTGAACCAAGTGCCGATCAAAATAAGTTATGGCAGGTGCAGTAACTTGAGGGTCGATGTGCGAAGGGTGAAGTAGAGCTTCGACACTCCAAAGACAATTACGCAACAACAAAAGCTCACATTGGGGATCCTTCAAGGTTTTCACACACCCATGAGTTTTACGCTTTTTCCGCCCTTTGCTGAACCATACGACTGCAATATTGCGTGTCTTGGCTAACAGGTCCCCCTAGAATCTTCACTCCACCTGTGGGACGGCCAATATTGGTTGGGAAAACATCCTTCGCAAGAGACAGGATCTCGTAGTCGGTCAAGATTTGGAGTCTTCCTTATGTTTAAATGTCCCTTTCAAAGACCTTCTCTTTGTATAATCGAGAGGGCTTTGGATACCTCCATTGTGTCTCCAACGATGGTTCCGCTGGCCCAAGTACCACGCATGGAAGTCCGTAAACATTGGCGGCAATCATACGAACGAGAGGGGTAAGACCAAGGCGAATAGCAAAGGGCCTAACGGATCCCCTTGTTGCACACCCCGGGTTGAGGCTAATATTGCATCATTATAGTACAACCGGCCGGGCCGAGCATAGCAAAATTCAACCCAACGCGATATACGGGGCATCTGTCTCAACCTCTTGGATGAGCGTCGATCCGCCTACCAAGTTAAACGCATTTGTGAAGTCGATGAGTAACATAGTGAGGTTACCGTGTGTACCCTTAAGTTCAAGCGGCACTGTCATGAGTGTAAGATGCTTTCGCCTCCACAAGGGATGCCGACACCAAATTGATGGTCACCTAGATAGCCGGCCATATCCTTGCAAAAAGTGGAGCCGCCAACTTTGAGCACAAAGCCGCCAAATGGTACCGATAGCAATTGGACGTAAGCCCCCATCAGGCTTTAGGAGTGGCGTTAATGGGGCGCCTGGCGATGTACTCTCCGAGGGAGGAGGACATTGACCGACAGCCACAAAGTTAACCACACTCGCCATGGAAGAAAGAAGTTCATCCGAGACCGCAAAGCAGCCGCCCCACTTAATGCATCCGGGGAGGTGCCGTGCTCAAGTCCGTCCCTTCCGCACGATGTTCCTTCGAAAGCTCGAATGGCACGCAGAGCGCTTGGTCCGCCGACATCAAATTGGTGCAGCATCAACGATAGATGAAGGAATGACAGGAGGAGAAGCGTGAAGGGTGTTTCTCACGAGCTCAACCAAGGGTGCTGCAGAGTCGCGCAACGCCATTGGAAGAGAGGATGCGAATGGCAGCCAGCAGTGACCTTGACTAAGCTTCTTCTTGCAGGCCTGAGCATTAGTTTTCCTAGGCTTCTTAGCGTTTTTCCTACTCTGTTGAAGTTCCTTGTTCCTTATTATTTTATTTTATTTTTAAAAGGATTATTACATGAAACTAGTTGGAAGCCTAAAAATCTAAGCTCCAACGACATACTACTACATTAATTGAACAGGTTGTTGTGCTAACCTACCAGCGAGCCTCATGGGTAACCTAGCCAAGGGAGCCGAAACTGAGGCGGGGGGGGCCGAGATTGTGTGTCACAAGGGGGCAAGCTAACACTACCTTCCATGTTAATTCCTGCAATATTACGCCATTGGGGACTTGAACCTGGGACCTCCTAGAGCGCATTAAACTTTTGGGGAACAGGGATGACCAGCTGAGATAGGGCCCGTTCTTATTATTATTTTTTTATTATTATTATTATTATTATTTCCCCCATCTATTGAAACTTTCTCGTTTGAGCAAAACTCCTAGTTTTCCATATTTCTCTAAATATTGCTCAAAGTTGAAAAGTTGTAAAACTAATAATAAAAAATAGGAAAGAGACACGAGACACGAGACTGGGCCCACCGGCCGGCGTCCATGGCTTGACCGGTCCCACGCCTCTCCAATTTTTAATTTTATTATTATTTCCCCCGTCTCTTGAAATTACCTCATTTGAGCAAACCTTTGGTTTCCATATTTCTCCAATATTGCTCAAATCACCAAAAAAGCTAAAAAAGTTAAATGGTCCCACGATCGTTTGTTCTTCTCATGGCAAATATTAAAATATCATTATTTCAATATTCTTAAAATAATGGTCACACGGCAAATTCCTACTTGCTCGTTCAAGCAAAAAATCAAGAATCTCAGTCAAGATCAAACTCTTCTGAAAATCAAAAATATTGCACAAACATCCAAAAAAACACCTGAAACTTTCAGGAATAGACGCGTGAGGGACATGGTGGCGCGTGCTCGACCATGACCGGATCTGGACGGTCCCTTGGCCGGCCAGTCCCACGTCTCTCCATTTTTATTTTAATAATAATAATAATTCATATTTTTTCATGATTCTCCAGTAATGAATCCTCGTTCAGGGACATTTATCCGCACGCTAGGACGTCCACCACCACTAATGGACCGGCTCTCATGCCCATTGATTGTTCAATATTTCTCCAGTCATTAGACAACTCTCAATCTCCAGGATTCAGAGTTCTCCAAAATTAGGGTTTCGAATTTACGATAATTCGATAAACGTCAATAACTTTTATATTGATCCAGCAATCAATATTTTAATTAATATTTGATGTTTGGTCCTGCTACCAACATTTTTGCTCGACCGAGCAACATGGAGACGACCATTCAATGTTCATTCATACTTTGTCATTCGACCATTCATGACACACTAGATCAGGAATGAACATTCTGCATAATTCAGAAACATCTATCGAATAATCGACATATAATAGGTCTATGATCGAGCAATCTCATCGGAAGCGCGTCAATCTAAATTATCAGAATATCATTAATACCTCAACTGGTAAAACGATATATCATAATTCATCAAGACTAAACGTCTTTGCATTACTCTGTCTCAACAGACATCTCATATTCAACTTCGAGTCTCAGAGCATATCACATTCGTTCATTATGCTCGACTCACCAAGGCTAAGACTCATGTCTAGTCAAGCCAACAATTGACCAATTGAATACACATCTCTCATGCAGACTCCACTTTCATGAGACATCAATCATGTCACATGGGGGGATACTCACTAGGGTTTTGGTCTGGCGGCCTACAACATGTGTGTACACCCACAATGAGAAATGTGAGTAAGTCGTGCAAGAAGTTGAAGGAGTTAGCAAAGTAGTGGATGGACAGTCAACCAAGTATCCCACACGATGAGGAACTGGTTCTGTTAGTACCTGAAAATTACTTCCAGGTAAAACAAATGCACCGTTGTGCTACTTTCTTTTTAGGTTCAAAATTCAAAATCGAATAGGACAAGCCTAAACCACGATAGTACCCGTTCCATCCTGCTTCGGTCACGATGGAGAGGAAAATGGGTTGATCTAAGGAGAGAGAAGCGGAAAAGTTTGAGAAATTGGCAATGGTATTGAATTGTGTGTGTTGGGTATTGAAAACTATGAAGAATACAAAGCTTTTGGATATGAAAGCTTGTTCAGTGAATAGGCTAAGTGACCTATTTATATTAGTTTAGAATACGCAATGCCAATCTCATGAGTAGTGGAGGTAGTGAGGTTTTGGAGAGATGGAAATGGGATCGTGTGAGATAAACTAGGGAAGTTTCTAGAAACTCCTTTTCTCACGAATCCATAATCTCTCTTACTGTTTGCAACTGTCACCACTACTCTAAATTTTCACATGGGGTGTTGCCACGCCGCATGTTGCCGTAGACCACCAGACCAATACCCCAAGAAGAATCCCCTCGCGTGATGTATTTTGTTATTTCTTAGGTGTTTTTGATGAATTGTAGATCTCATCATTCTTATGCTAAATCGTAGTCATTGTTATGCCATATGTTTAGGGCGCAACCGTGCTTTGTTGTGGCATAAGCTATCATGGCCAAAAATAACGCATAGGGTTTTGCCATGGCTTCGGCTAAAGCTATGATGGCCAAGAATGGCGCGCGACATAGTGCCATAGCCTTGGCCTAAGCTATGATGGTCGATAATGACACACGACTAGGTGCTACGGCCAAGGCCGGAAATTTCGCACGACTACGTGCTATGGCCTTGGACTAAGCTTCCAAAACCGTGAATGTTGCACGGCTACGTGTTATGGCCTTGGCCTAAGCTTTCAAGGCCGTGAATGTCGCACGGCTACGTGTTATGGCCTTGGCCTAAGCTGCCAAGGCCGGGAATGTCGCACGGCTGCGTGCTACGGCCTTGGCCTAAGCTGCCAAGGCCGGAAATGTCGCACGGCTACGTTCTACGGCCTTGGCCTAAGCTTCCAAGGCCGGAAATGTCGCACGGCTACATGCTACGGCCTTGGCCTAAGATTCCAAGGCCGTGAATGTCGCACGGATACGTGCCATGGCCTTGGCCTAAGCTGCCAAGGCTGTGAATATCGCGTGACATGGTGCCATGGACTTGGCCTAAGCTGCCAAGGCCTTGAATAGCGTGTGGCATGATGTCGTGGCTTATGATGTTGCGCAATGGTGCATATGCCACCGGCCATATTTTGCCAAATTGTTTTATGGACTTAGTCAGTTGTTTTGAGATGATTTCCTCCGAGCTATTAGTCCATTCTTCTTAGCCAAAGCGCTGCAAGCCACAATGGTTATTCCATGGCCTTAACCTTGTTCGGCTAAGGTACTTTTTAAGATATGTGGTGTACGCCAGTGGCCTGGCCATGCCTAGCCAATATGTCGCGATGATCATAATTTGCTAGGATCTAGGTTTGAGTCTATGGCAGTATGCTAATCCTAGATTTAAGGTTTTTAGCGCTGTTCTAGTACCAATTTAAATATGATAACGCCCCTATAGCATGTTCAAGGAACTCGGCCGTGGGAATTTGCGACTGGAGACGATACTCGGTATGGCTATGTATTAATATAGTACTTTTAGTAGCATTTGTACAGGCAGAGACTATATAAATGGAAGTTGTCACCAGCATCAGCGGCAACCGAGGACAATATTGCTCTATGCAAGCGATCAATTCGTATAGGATCTTGCCTAACCAATATGATAGAGTACTAGTAATAAAATACTCTACGCATGTATGTTATGCAGCGGTTAAACCGGAAGTTGGATATGTATTACTAATTCTCTTGTGGAATATAAGTTGTAGATACAAATCCTTAATTCGGATGCTGGGTCAGGGATACATTACACTTCTGTAGCCAGGGCAGACCAATTTTACAATTTATGTCCTTGTCAAAAACTCACCATCAACATTAGCCCCCTGGTTAGCACGGAACAACTAATGTGTTACGTAGTAAGCAATAAATGGTGACAATGACGCTAAGAAAAATCAAAAATTCATAAGTAGAGAAGACGTTACTTATTTTTTTGGTTCCATTATTACGGGCCCTTTGAAGACCAAGCGTGATCACATGCGCCTACTGGCATGGTTGTTGTTATTCTGACAAGGCAAGGTCCGGTTTTTACACAAGCTCTATTTGACGCGATACATGGGCCTTGGCTAGCCGTGGGTCCAGGAAAGATTTTACTCCTATATATACTAAGCCTAAGCTTCCAAGGCCGTGAATATCGCGTGGCATGGTGCCATGGTCTTGGCCTAAGCTTCCAAGGTCGTGAATAGCGTGTTGCATGATGCCATGGCTTAAGATGTGGCACAATGGCGAATATTCCACATGCCATATTTTGCTAAATTGTTTATGGACTTAGTCAGTTGTTTTGAGATGATTTCCTCCGAGCTATTAGTTCATTCTTCTTAGCCAAAGCGCTGCAAGCCACAATGGCTATTCCATGGCCTCAACCATGTTTGGCTAAGATACTTTTTAAGATATGCAGTGTATGCCAGTGGCTTGGCCATGCCTAGACAATATGCCGCGATGATCATAATTTGATCATAACATGGCTATGATCTAGGGTTTGAGTCCATGGCAGTATGCCAATCCTAGATTTAAGGTTTTTAGTGTTGTTCTAGTACCAATTTAAATACGATAGCGCCCATATAGCATGTTCAAGGAACTCGACCGTGGGAGTTTGCGACTTGAGATGATACTCGGTATGGCTATGTATTAATGTAGTACTTTCAGTAGCATTTGTACAGGCAAAGATCATCTGAAGGGCAGTTGTCACCAGCATCAGTGGAAACCCGAGGACAATATTGCTCTATATTAGCGATCAATTCGTCTAGGAGCTTTCCCAACCAATATGATAGAGTACCAGTAGTAAAATACTCTACTCATGTGTGTTATGCAATGGTTAAAATGGAAGTTGGATATGTATTACTAATTCTCTTGCGAAATATAAGTCGTAGATACAAATCCTTAATTCTGATGCTGGGTCAGGGATACATTACACTTTCGCAGCCAAGGTAGAACAATTTTACAATTTATGTCCTTGTCAAAAACTCACCATCAACAGGTTCAAACACGATTTCCATTTCCCCACTCTTCCACTCCTCTGCAACCGTCACACTTACTGGGATCAATGTGTCCACTACTCTTGCAATATAAATAAGTTTCTCGATCCACGATTGAACAACAAGAACTTTCATCTGAACAAGAACTCTCAACAGAACATAATTCAATCAATTAGAACTTATCTCATCTGAACTCAACAGTTCGTAGAACTTGCAGCTTCACTCCTATAGATAAATAAATCCCATATGCACCAATTTAATCAAATATAATCCACAAGATGTGAGGAAGGAGAGGGGGAAAATCCTTTTATTAAACTTAACATAATTCTTCTCCAATTTCACTAAATTCTAACAAATCAATAGCTTAAATAGGTTCCCCCATTCTCACCCAAAGGAAACCCATTTTCGTTTAAACCCTTTATAGTAAGAATTAAAGAAAACCCATACATTTGAATCTCATAAGCTGGAGAATACCTGAAAATCCCATTTCCCCACGAACCTCTTCTTCTTCTACCGAGAAATATTGATTTTGAATATGACGTAACTTATCTAAAATCATACCTAGTACTCAATTGCACGGTCTGTTTTAGTAGATCATTTGTAGACCAAAATCCCAAATTTTAATTGGTGGAAGAACCCTTAAAAATAAACTCGATGGAGTTGGTGTGACCGTGTGATGATTTACTTATTCTTACACATTTAAATCTCAATCGTTCTTCCTTGTGTCTGATTATGAGCCATACATGTGTCAAATAGAATGTGCAGTGGCTTGGTTAGTAAATAGATGGAAACCTTATATTAATTTTGTCATTTCACTATACAAACATATTTTGTAACGGTCAAGATGGTCAAAGACAGTCCTGGGACCCAAACTCTAATTAGCAACTTTCTGGGTCCCAAACGCAACTTTGGTCACAAAGTTGGATCCCAAAATCAAAATATACCTATTTTTATATGAGAGATGTATCATTTTTCTTCAACCAAAATTCAGATCTAACTGAAGCACAAATCAGGCGGAAGGTTACTCTTGTGGCTAGGTGTCTGGTGATTTGGAAAGGTATATCTTATAGGGTTTTTTTAACCCTCGTAATACCATTAACAGATAAATTATTATTATTATTTTTGATGCATTAACTCTCAAACTTACTTGCATAAATTATTATATTATACTTGTTATGCACAACTTTACAGATTAGTGAAGACGCATCAAAAAGCTCTCATCATATGAAGTTTTAAGCTCAGAATCTGGTAAATACACAATAGTTCGGAAAGCTCTAGCCTGGACGAAGAACACATATTTAAACAAAAATCACATTGAACTGCCATTCACTAGTAAAACAAAAACACTCTAAGAGAAACAAAGCATACTTGTTAGATTTTATCTTTTGACATGTTTCTCCTAATAACAAAAGTGGTAATCAAGTTTTTGATGTAATTCTCAAAACATATTAGATTAAATAGAAATAATTTGAAGAACATTAAAACCACTTATCTTTGTGTTTATGGGTAGAAATCGTTTCCGCCGATTTTGGTAAATTCGGTAGGTGAGTGAGAAACTGGTTTAAACCCTAAACAAATGTGCTGCACGTGAGCACTTTCTAGATTCGAGAGATCAATTGCACAAGTCCGGCCTAAACCAAGAAATGGCCGTTCCGGACTTGCTTCGGTCACAAAGTGGAGGAGAAGGGTTGATTTGGGAGGGAAGCAAAGAAAGGTGTTGAGACCGGAATAATGCGGGAGAGTAGTGTCTCGACTTGTATCGTAAAGTGAAAGCTTAGGAAGCTTGCAAGAGATGAAAGCTTTTTGGAGAGCTTGCAAAGTTGCCTTTTCCGAGAGTGTTGTATTTTTCTCCGACCGAGACTTGTTGTCCGGTGGAAATAAGTAAGACCTATTTATACAAGTCGAGATTGAAACGTACCACTCGGCCTCCCGAAGGAAGAGAGTAAAGGGTGAAATAATGGTAGGAGGTGGTAACCGCGAGGTGTTTATGGGTGAAAACGTTTTCACCATTATTTCCTCATTTATTTGACCGCTTTATTCCTATTCACGCTTTCTTAATGTGAGCGTAGTGTACGCTGCAAGCTGTGACCGCCAAACCAAGACCCTGGAAAGCATCCCCCAGTTTTTGTTGATGTCTTGAGTGTTGGTTGAACCTTGAGTGCAAGTGGCACTGCTAGGGGCGCGTGTGTCATGTGCCAATGGCATGTGCGGAATGCCTTTGTTGCGGGTTGCACCTCGAGCGCAAGTGGCAATGCCAGAGCTGCTAGTGGCGTGTGTGGCATGTGCCAATGGCATGTGTGGAATGCCTTGGTGGTAGGTTGTACATTGAGTGTAAGTGGCAATGCATAGAGTTGCTAGTGGCGTGTGTGGCACTTGCTAGTGGCGTGTGTGGCATTTTCCAATGGCATGTGCGGAATGCCTTGGCGGTAGGTTGCACGGTTTGCAAGTTAGGCTACCAGCGTGGGTTTTGGCATGTGCCAATGGCGCGTACGGCCAAGTTGGCCTAGGTTGCACGGCTTGCAAGTTGAGATATCAGCGTGCGTGTTTGGAATGTGTCAATGGCATGCGTGGCCAATTCGGATCATGGCCTGGTAAGAAAAGCTACCAGCGAGCGTGTTGGCATGTGCCAATGGCATGCTCGGCCATTAGGGCCACGCCCTAGTGAGAAAAGCTACCAGCGAGCGTGTTGGCATGTGCCAATGGCATGCGCCAATGGCATGCTCGGCCATTAAGGCCACGACCTGGTAAGAAAAGCTACCAGCGAGCGTGTTGGCATGTGCCAATGGCATGCTCGGCCATTAGGGCCACGCCTTGGTGAGAAAAGCTACCAGCGAGCGTGTTGGCATGTGCCAATGGCATGCTCGGCCATTAGGGCCACGCCTTGGTAAGAAAAGCTACCAGCGAGCGTGTTGGCATGTGCCAATGGCATGCTCGGCCATTAGGGACACGCCTTGGTGAGAAAAGCTACCAGCGAGCGTGTTGGCATGTGCCAATGGCATGCTCGGCCATTAGGGCCACGCCTTGGTGAGAAAAGCTACCAGCGAGCGTGTTGGCATGTGCCAATGGCATGTTCGGCCTTTAGGGCCACGCCCTGGTGAGAAAATCTACCAGCGAGCGTGTTGGCATGTGCCAATGGCATGCGTGGCCAATTTGGCCTAGGTTGCACGGTTTGCAAGACTAGGCGCGGGCGCTACTTTGGCATGGCGCGGCTAGGGCCAAGGTAAGGGTGTTTGGCTTGGCGTGGCGTGACTAGCGTAGCTAGGGCCAAGGCAGTGTGTTTGGCATGGCGCGGCTAGCTTGGGCTAGGTGTGGCTGGCATGATTTGCCATTGGCACGGAGGTGCGGCTAGCATGGTTGGCATGCTTTGGCGCGTTTGGTGTGACTGGCATGATTTGCCATGGCACAGAGGTGCGGCTAGCTTGGGCTAGGTGTGGCTGGCATGATTTGCCATTGGCACGGAGGTGCGGCTAGCATGGTTGGCATGCTTTGGCGCGTTTGTGGTGGGGCATGATTTGTCATTGGCATAGAGGTGCGGCTAGCTTGGGCTAGGTGTGGTGGCATGATTTGCCATTGGCACGAAGGTGCGGCTAGCATGGTTGGCATGCTTTGGCGCGTTTGGTGTGACTAGCATAGCTAGGGCCAAGGCAGAGTGCGTTTGGCATGGCGCGGCTAGCTTGGGCTAGGTGTGGCTGGCATGATTTGCCATTGGCACGGAGGGGAATTAGGGTTTTGTTCGTTGTAACCCTATTTTGAAAAAATACCCCCTATTAATTACTGACTGCATGCATTAAACGTTCTAATAAATGTGTCACCGGTAACATTAGGTTATTTGTTTGTTTATACGATTTTACCTTTTGTTTAAAAACCACCATCAACACTTTGGTTTCCGATTTTTCTTGGTCAGAGATAAACATGTATTTCTTCATTCCGGATTAATGGGATCCTTCTTTTATCAAATAACATAATTAAGAAATATTAATTTAATTATTAGAAAAAAAAACTAAACAATGTATTACATTCTAAGCTTTTTTTTTATTTTTATTTTTACTTTTTTTTTTTTATGTTTTAGTAAGACGTAAACTATTTATATTAAATTTTAGCACTTGACATTGTATGTTCATAAAAATATCTTAGAAAATTATATATAACAAACTTCATTTTATAAATTTATAATCCCGCTAAATAAGTTTTGTTTTTAATAATTTCAGTTTTATTACTTTATGGGAGTTTAACTGTGCTCGGTATGTTATATTAACATGTGGACAATTTACATTGAATTCTCACATTTGTCGTTGCATTTTAGATTAATTTGTCGGTAATTTAATTATAACACAACAAACCTCTTACAATTAATAAACATTCTTATTAGATTAGTGAAAAATTACTTTGAACTTTTTTAATATATACCAAAATTCAACTGCGGTTGTTATCTTCTAGTAGTAATTTTATATCGGATTCCAAGCATTGACATTATAATTTCACTTAATCTCTTGATATACAAATATGAGACAGATCTGTTGATATAATTTCAATAAATAATAATCTCGTTATATTAGTGCAACAATCTATGGTTTTTTAAATTAAATGTATCAAGATTTTTTGTTCCACTTGTTATTTTCTAGTAACAACTGGATTATTTACATTGATGAAATTTAAACATTTCGCTTTTTATGTTAGCTAAACTCCTTAATAAATTAACTTATAATAAATCTTACTAAATAATGAATTAACACTTGGTATGTTAGTCAAAAACAACGATGACTTATATTGATTCATCATAATTTGATTGCACCTGATATCTCGACACACGGAACACCTACATAGGATTTTGGCATGTGGTATTATATGTCAATTAAATATCTCAATAAATTTATATGCGGAAAATGAATAATCTTTGAAAATAATGCAAGGATCAAATATAATTTATCAAAATTTAATGATTCTACTTTTACCGACACTGTATAGTTTTTTTTTAAAGTTCTATAAGGACATAGAGTTTTATATAACATTTTGGTTTTTGGTTTTAAGATAACTTTTCTCTAATCAAAAACCTAAAAGACAATATTGTTAGTGGAGAGTTTACTGGGAGGGTACAAAATCTATATAAAACAAACTAAAAAAAAATACTTTGTCTGGATTTTGAAAACAAAGTGTGAGAGGAACTCTTTGTCAATCCTCGGTAAATAAATATAAAATGCACAAACAGTAGATTATTAATCCTAATTAACAAAAATAAGTAGTAGACACGGTTTCGAAGTATGATCAAAAATACAAATCGGCTTTTTTCCTTTGATTTTTGTTTTCTTTTCAAAGAATTGTTTTATTAATTCATTTGGTTGTTCCATAAGCATAATATATGCTTCAAAAAAGAAAAAGAAAAAGCATAATAATAATAATAATAATAACATAATGTCATCCTCATTTGACTATCTTACATTTTTATAGATGCAATTGCATGCAGTCACTCGACATATTCCAATAACAAACGGAAACTTCTTAAGATATTATGGATCCGGTGAACTGCACTTTTACTGCATTCAGTCTTTGAGATTTCAATTTTTGGATCACACTACTAAATTATACTTCATTTTATATCGGCGAACCATTATAGGCTTGTTATTCACCTTTTTTTTTCCTCTCTGCGGAGTTGTCCTGGGATGACCATTGGTTTCACTTTCGATTCCGGCCAACATTGTTATCCCAAAATTTTCCACATCTTTTGGACAATCTTATCTTACTAATATAAAGAAAAGAGGTAATTTGGTTGGTCACAAAAGGACAAAATAGCTTGGTGTAACCCTGATTTTACTAATATAACCCTTAGCTTAAAATTGTAGGTAGAAGGTTCGGCACGTAATAATTTGAAAATAAAAAGGCTATGTTTGTCAAATGGACACGCAAAGGTTAAGAGGTCGAATCCCGTTAGAGACATAATATTTTTGTTTCCTCTTTATTTTTCTTCCTCTTCGTTTCTTTTGTTCTCCAACCTCCGTTTCACTCCCAACTTCGTTTCCCTCAGACGAGAAACCACTACAATGATGGAGAAACAACTAAAGACCAATCAAGCCATTAACTAACTCGAAAAAACCTCTCAGAGTAAGTATTAGAACGGGAGTTCAATTTGGTGTGTTGCACAAACTACGCCAAATTTAGGGCAAACTGAAATTAGGGTAAATTTAAATCCAAATTGGTTTTAGGTTCTTACGTTGATTTTTCGTTTCACTTTTGCTAATTATGAAAACAATGTCAAACTGAATATGTGTCAGGTTGAAAATTCAATTTGTTTTGGTTCTTATACTGAATTTTGATATAGGTGTTACAAATTATGATAATTTTGGTTCAAATATTGTGCAACTAAAATTTAGGGCACAAGCACAAATTAGTAACTCCTTTCAGCACAAGTGATAATTTGGATGCTTTTATTTTATTTTTGTAAGTTGCTTTCTGATTAAGTTGAAAGTTGATGTTTTGTTTCACTACTGCAAATTATGAAAAACAATGTTAAACTCAAATTAGGTCAGGTCTAAAATTCAATTTGGTTTGGTTCTTATACTGAATTTTGATTCGGCTGTTACGAATTATGATAATGTTTGAATTGGTTCAAATGCTGTGAAACCAAAATTTTAGGGCACAAATTAGTAAATCCTATCATCACAAGTGATAATTTGTATGTTTTTACTTTTCTAAGTTGGCTTTCTGATTGAGTTGATTTGGGCTTCCAATGCAGAACTGCGTAATGGAGGACAAGCTCCCTGATATACGTCGAAGTCCTAGACTTATAGAGCTAGCGCGTCTTCAAGAATTGGGTACAACAGAAAACGTTGAAGAGAAGCAATACCATAGTAAACTTGATGCACAACAAACAACTGCTCAACTAGAGGTTCGCCGAATTTTAGCTAAAGCAAAGCGTGATTCAATGAATCAAAATGAGAGGGAAGCACAACTTTCAAGTCGTAGGACTACTTATCATATGCAGAGAATAAGAGCTGCTGAAAAAAGAAATAATGGGGCAGGAACAAGTTGTGGTAAGACAATAACTTTGATTTTTATTTATAACTTGGCTTGATATCAGTTAGATATATTATTTTAGAATCTCATCAAACTGATTATTCTAAGTTGATATGTTAATAAGTATCCATCTGTTTTTCCCAAGTTAATGTTCATCTTATAAGGATTCAACAATTCATAAGCTTATTATATCATTGTTTTACATGTGCAGCAAGTGTAGAAGTTTCGAACTCTTCTGGAGACCATAAAGCAGAATCGAGTAATGGTACGTGAAAACAAATAAAATTGCATATCTTACCGAATATTCTTTCTCCATCTTGGACGGATGTGTTGTTCAAAGATTTTTTTTCTTCTTATGTGGACGGATATATCTTTCAAATACTTTTTTTTATGCAGCAAACGAACAATTTGCTGTCAGAATTGATGTTGCCGAACCAGGTCAGAATGGCAATGAAAGCAATATCTCTCATGGTAATACAATATCCATTCCCCGCCGTAGCCCTAGAGTTATTGAGCAATGTCAGCGTCGAGAATTAGTGGATCTTGAGCAAGGAAGAGGCAAGAAACGCTACCATGAATCAGTGGATTCAGATAGCGAAAGTAACAAGAAGAGACAACGATTAGAGATGCGGCGTGCTGCATATAAGGCAAGACAAAGTTCAATGACCGAAAATGAAAGAGAGCAGATCCGTGAAAAGCGGCGTACATCTTATCAAATGCAAAGAATAAGAGTAGGTGATGCAACTAACAATGAACGCAAAGCGGGAACAAGTAGTGGTAAGCGTTTATATATTTCTTTACAGATTCACATATGTATTTCTAAAGTTTTTTTTTTTTGTCTTATTTCTATGTTCTGTTTTTCTTCAACTCCTGGAAATCAGTAACATGTTATATTCATGGACATACATATTTTAGAGTAAGACCATTAAAAGATATATTCTATGAGTTATGACATGGGTATGCCATCTGATATGCCCACCTTCTCCCTAATTACTTGACCGACCCTTTCTTTTGTCTTCTGCGATTAAACTATAGGAAATGAACAAATTTCTACGTCAACTCAATATTTCGAACTTCGCCGTAGCCCAATATTCCAGCAAACTCAGGAACGACAATTAGAGCAGCATCTTATTAATGAAAGTGCAAAAGGAAAATCGGTGATTGAAATTGAAGATGGACAAATCTGTGATGAGCGGCATATCGCCTACAACAGAAGTATAATAAGTATTCGAAATGCAGTTGGGAATGACCGAGAAGTGGGTACAGATAGTGGTAAGAAACACATATGTATATTAACTTAGAATCAAGTAATTTTTTCACAACGACAGATTGGTTTCATATTTACGTTTTCTGTTTGCTTTAATTTAGTAGTCATAATCGTCATCACTGTCGATATTGTTTTCTCTTTTAAACTATATTATTAACATATAAAGACTAATTTTATCATGTTATGTTATATATCAATCTCGGAAATTGGAAGCTGTCGGCACAGACAATAGAAGAAACACCAAACGTCCTCTTGAGATGGATCAATTATTGGAGCATCGTATTAAGGACAGGGGGAAAAGAGTAAGAAATGGAGGCAACAATGACCAGGAGGCAGGAACAAGTCGTGGTATATTCTTTCTGAACTTTGTTATACTGATCTTTAGGTAGTCTACATTGTTTTACTTATTGTGTAGGTCTTTACTTCAATAAAAAATGTGATTAGCGTTTGAGACTACTGTGAATTGTAGACTATAAGGAGCTCGAAATCGTTGAACCCAATAGTCTTTCATGTGACAGATCCATTTTTCGGGTGGTTTGTTAGGAGGAAGTAAAATGGGATAGATAATACATAAATAGAAAAATCTGAAATGTAGAGCAGAAGTCAGAAATTAAAGAGATTTCAGTTTGACAAAGGTTGTACTTTTAGTCTTTTACAGTTTACTATGGAACTAATTTTTGTGCCTTGAACTTCTATAGAAATGAAGGGTAATCAGGTCCCGATATCGATCACCCGTAGAAGCCCCCTAACTAGGGACTGTCGGAATCCAACTATTGCACAAGTGATGTCCACCTTAAAGTCCGCTCTTTGCCGGCAACCAGCAGTTGGAGGTAACATGTATATATATGTGTGTGTAGAGTATCACCCTTTATGAACTGGACTGTGGGCACTCAATAATACGAAACCAACCTAATTTATTAATGATGTTTAGACTTCTTGACCAAACCTTCAAATGAAAGTTTCTGGAAATTTTTCAGTTACAAAATTTGCTCAAATCATCATTTGTGTTTCTAATATTGGATTTAGTCATGAAATTGGGCTAATTTCTGGCATTTAACAATTCTTAAGCATTTTTGAAATCATGGTTTGTTCAGAAACTGATACCAATTTCTGAATTGTAGTCATGCTCATAATATTTAATGTCTATATTAGCAGCAAATGAACGAGTTTCTTCCAGACATCAAGTAAGTCTGCCACATCACAATGAAGGTATTCAGGCCACCCAATTGCCATTGCGCAGAAGGCCAAGATTAATTCACCAGGACACCCAATTACCTTTGCGTAGAAGTCCAAGATTCATTCGACAACCTCAACACAATGAACCAGTACCTTCACAAAATGAAATCGGTATATATATATATATATATATATATATATATATATCGTCTTAGAATATATCCATCCATGTTCATATACTTTTTATGATGACTTATGATTATTTTCACCAACTCAATTTATGCAGCAGCAGATGTCACTCTCGCATCCAACTTAAACCTTCGTAGGATCCCTCGATTCATGGAGCAAGCTCAAGCTCAACCTCTAGAATCTCAGCATGCACAAAATGTGATACGTAAGCTTTTGTACTCTTGCTTGAAGAGTAATACGGATAT
>JAJJWW010011891.1:0-19630 GCA_023531295.1 Papaver armeniacum
ACAACTCGAAAATTTGTTTTCAAGATACTTTAAAATTCTTCTTTATTCTAGGGTTTCTCCATACGTTTTCACACCCATCCCCGTTTCTGAGTTCGAAGAAAATCTGTTTTCACATATTTTTACCCATGCGATATGCGCGTATGCCATGCACCAAGTCCCTTTTCTACACGGATTTATTTTTGGGCGAATTTTTTCCTTAGGAAATTAATTCCAAAATTATTTTTTAAAAGTTTTATTTTTGGGTAAATTTCTTTTACGTGTTTTATTTGTTTTTGAAGAAAATCAAAACCTAACTTGATTTACAAGTATTTCATCCTATAAATACAACTCGAAAATCTGTTTTCAGTAAACTGAAAAATTCTTCTTTACGTTTCTCCATACGTTTTCGCATACGTTTTCAGTAATCTGGTTTCTCCATATGTTTTCGCATCCATCCCCGTTGCTGAGTTCGAAGAAAATCTGTTTTCACATATTTTTACCCATGCGATATACGCGTATGCCATGCACCAAGTCCCTTTTCTACACGGAATTATTTTTGGGCGAATTTTTTCTTTAGGAAATTAATTCCAAAATTATTTTTTAAGAGTTTTATTTTTTGGGTAAATTAGTTTACGTGTTTTACTTGTTTTTTGAAGAAAATCAAAACCTAACTTAATTTACAAGTATTTCATTCTATAAATACAACTCGAAAATCTGTTTTCAGTACATTGAAAAATTCTTCTTTTATTTTAAGGTTTCTCCATACATTTCACATCCATCCCCGTTGCTGAGTTCGAAGAAAATCTGTTTTCACATATTTTTACCCATGCGATATGCGCGTATGCCATGCCCCAAGTCCCTTTTTTACATGGATTTATTTTTGGGCGAATTTTTTCTTTAGGAAATTAATTCCAAAATTATTTTTTAAGAATTTTATTTTTGGGTAAATTCCTTTTTACGTGTTTTACTTGTTTTTGAAGAAAATCAAAACCTAACTTGATTTACAAGTATTTCATCCTATAAATAGAACTCGAAAATCTGTTTTCAGTACACTGAAAAATTCTTCTTTTATTTTAGGGTTTCTCCATACGTTTTCGCATCCATCCCCATTGCTGAGTTCGAAGAAAATCTGTTTTCACATATTTTTACCCATGCGATATGCGCGTATGCCATGCACCAAGTCCCTTTTCTACATGGAATTATTTTTGGGCGAATTTTTTCTTTAGGAAATTAATTCCAAAATTATTTTTTAAGAGTTTTATTTTTGGGTAAATTCCGTTTACGTGTTTTACTTGTTTTTGAAGAAAATCAAAACCTAACTTGATTTACAAGTATTTCATCCTATAAATACAACTCGAAAATCTGTTTTCAGTACACTGAAAAATTCTTCTTTTATTTTAGGGTTTCTCCATACGTTTTCACATCCATCCCCATTGATGAGTTCGAAGAAAATCTGTTTTCACATATTTTTACCCATGCGATATGCGCGTATGCCATGCCCCAAGTCCCTTTTCTACATGGATTTATTTTGGGGCGAATTTTTTCTTTAATAAATTAATTCCAAAATTATTTTTTAAGAGTTTTATTTTTGGGTAAATTCCTTTTACGTGTTTTACTTGTTTTTGAAGAAAATCAAAACCTAACTTGATTTACAAGTATTTCAATCTATAAATACAACTCGAAAACTGTTTTCAATACACTTGAAAAATTCTTCTTTTATTCTAGGGTTTCTCCATACGTTTTCATCAATCCCCGTTTGCGAGTTCGAAGAAAATCTGTTTTCACATATTTTTACCCGTGCGATATGCGCGTATGCCATGCACCAAGTCCCTTTTCTACACGGATTTATTTTTGGGCGAATTTTTTCTTTAGGAAATTAATTCCAAAATTATTTTTTAAGAGTTTTATTTTTGGGTAAATTCCGTTTCGTGTTTTACTTGTTTTTGAAGAAAATCAAAACCTAACTTGATTTACAAGTATTTCATCCTATAAATTCAACTCGAAAATCAGTTTTCAATACCTTTGAAAAATTCTTCTTTTATTCTAGGTTTCTCCATACGTTTTCACATCCATCCCCATTGATGAGTTCGAAGAAAATCTGTTATCACATATTTTTACCCATGCGATATGCACGTATGCCATGCACCAAGTCCCTTTTCTACACGGATTTATTTTTGGGCGAATTTTTTATTTATGAAATTAATTCCAAAATTATTTTTTAAGAGTTTTATTTTTGGGTAAATTCCGTTTACGTGTTTTACTTGTTTTTGAAGAAAATCAAAACCTAACTTGATTTACAAGTATTTCATTCTATAAATACAACTCGAAAACTTTTTCAATATCTTTGAAAAATTCTTCTTTTATTCTAGGGTTTCTCCATACGTTTTCACATCCATCCCCGTTGTTTGAGTTCGAAGAAAATCTGTTTTCACATATTTTTACCGATCACGATATGCGCGTATGCCATGCCCCAAGTCCCTTTTCTACATGGATTTATTTTTGGGCGAATTTTTCTTTAGGAAATTAATTCCAAAATTATTTTTTAAGAATTTTATTTTTGGGTAAATCACTTTTACGTGTTTTACTTGTTTTTGAAGAAAATCAAAACCTAACTTGATTTACAAGTATTTCATCCTATAAATACAACTCGAAAATTTGTTTTCAGTACACTGAAAATTCTTCTTTTATTCTAGGGTTTCTCCATACGTTTTCACATCCATCCCCGTTACTGAGTTCGAAGAAAATCTGTTTTCATATATTTTTACCCATGCGATATGCGCGTATGCCATGCACCAAGTCCCTTTTCTACACGAATTTATTTTTGGGGGAATTTTTTTTTAGGAAATTAATTCCAAAATTATTTTTTAAGAGTTTTATTTTTGGGTAAATTCATTTTACGTGTTTTACTTGTTTTTGAAGAAAATCAAAACCTAACTTGATTTACAAGTATTTCATCCTATAAATACAACTCGAAAATTTGTTTTCAGTACACTGAAAATTCTTCTTTTATTCTAGGGTTTCTCCATACGTTTTCCCCGTTACTGAGTTCGAAGAAAATCTGTTTTCACATATTTTTACCCATGCGATATGCGCGTATGCCATGCACCAAGTCCCTTTTCTACACGGATTTATTTTTGGGCGAATTTTTTCCTTAAGAAATTAATTCCAAAATTATTTTTTAAAAGTTTTATTTTTGGGTAAATTTCTTTTACGTGTTTTACTAGTTTTTGAAGAAAATCAAAACCTAACTTGATTTACAAGTATTTCATCCTATAAATACAACTCGAAAATCATTTCGTGAAAAATTCTTCTTTTATTCTAGGGTTTCTCCATACGTTTTAGCATCCATCCCCGTTGCTGAGTTCGAAGAAAATCTGTTTTCACATATTTTTACCCATGCGATATGCGCGTATGCCATGCACCAAGTCCCTTTTCTACACGGAATTATTTTTGGGCGAATTTTTTCTTTAGGAAATTAATTCCAAAATTATTTTTTAAGAGTTTTATTTTTGGGTGAATTCCGTTTCGTGTTTTACTTGTTTTTGAAGAAAATCAAAACCTAACTTAATTTACAAGTATTTCATTCTATAAATACAACTCGAAAATCTATTTTCAGTACACTGAAAAATTCTTCTTTTATTCTAGGGTTTCTCCATACGTTTTCACATCCATCCCCGTTTCTGAGTTCGAAGAAAATCTGTTTTCACATATTTTTACCCACGCGATATGCGCGTATGCCATGCCCCAAGTCCCTTTTCTACATGGATTTATTTTTGGGCGAATTTTTTCTTAAGGAAATTAATTCCAAAATTATTTTTTAAGAATTTTATTTTTGGGTAAATTCCTTTTACGTGTTTTACTTGTTTTTGAAGAAAATCAAAACCTAACTTGATTTACAAGTATTTCATCCTATAAATAGAACTCGAAAATTTGTTTTCAAAGATAATTGAAAAATTCTTCTTTTATTCTAGGGTTTCTCCATACGTTTTCACACCCATCCCAGTTTTCGAGAGTTCGAAGAAAATCTGTTTTCACATATTTTTACCCATGCGATATGCGCGTATGCCATGCACCAAGTCCCTTTTCTACACGGATTTATTTTTGGGCGAATTTTTTCCTTAAGAAATTAATTCCAAAATTATTTTTTAAAAGTTTTATTTTTGGGTAAATTTCTTTTACGTGTTTTATTTGTTTTTGAAGAAAATCAAAACCTAACTTGATTTACAAGTATTTCATCCTATAAATACAACTCGAAAATCTGTTTTCAGTAAACTGAAAAATTCTTCTTTACGTTTCTCCATACGTTTTCGCATACGTTTTCAGTAATCTGGTTTCTCCATATGTTTTCGCATCCATCCCCGTTGCTGAGTTCGAAGAAAATCTGTTTTCACATATTTTTACCCATGCGATATACGCGTATGCCATGCACCAAGTCCCTTTTCTACACGGAATTATTTTTGGGCGAATTTTTTCTTTAGGAAATTAATTCCAAAATTATTTTTTAAGAGTTTTATTTTTGGGTAAATTCCGTTTACGTGTTTTACTTGTTTTTGAAGAAAATCAAAACCTAACTTAATTTACAAGTATTTCATTCTATAAATACAACTCGAAAATCTGTTTTCAGTACATTGAAAAATTCTTCTTTTATTTTAAGGTTTCTCCATACATTTTCACATCCATCCCCGTTGCTGAGTTCGAAGAAAATCTGTTTTCACATATTTTTACCCATGCGATATGCGCGTATGCCATGCCCCAAGTCCCTTTTTTACATGGATTTATTTTTGGGCGAATTTTTTCTTTAGGAAATTAATTCCAAAATTATTTTTTAAGAATTTTATTTTTGGGTAAATTCCTTTTACGTGTTTTACTTGTTTTTGAAGAAAATCAAAACCTAACTTGATTTACAAGTATTTCATCCTATAAATAGAACTCGAAAATCTGTTTCAAATTACCTTTGAAAAATTCTTCTTTTATTTAGGTTTCTCCATACGCGCATTCATCCCCATTGTCGAGTTCGAAGAAAATCTATTTTCACATATTTTTACCCATGCGATATGCGCGTATGCCATGCACCAAGTCCCTTTTCTACACGGATTTATTTTTGGGCTTAATTTTTTCTTTAGGAAATTAATTCCAAAATTATTTTTTAAGAGTTTTATTTTTGGGTAAATTCCTTTTACGTGTTTTACTTGTTTTTTAAAAAATCAAAACCTAACTTGATTTACAAGTATTTCATCCTATAAATACAACTCGAAAATCTGTTTTCAGTACACTGAAAAATTCTTCTTTTATTCTAGGGTTTCTCCATACGTTTTCACATCCATCCCCATTGATGAGTTCGAAGAGAGCAAAAATACATATTTTTACCCATGCGATATGCGCGTATGCCATGCCCCAAGTCCCTTTTCTACATGGATTTTTATTTTGGGGCTAATTTTTTCTTTAATTAATTAATTCCAAAATTATTTTTAAGAGTTTTATTTTTGGGTAAATTCCTTTTACGTGTTTTACTTGTTTTTGAAGAAAATCAAAACCTAACTTGATTTACAAGTATTTCAATCTATAAATACAACTCGAAAATCTGTTTTCAATACACTGAAAAATTCTTCTTTTATTCTAGGGTTTCTCCATACGTTTTCATCAATCCCCGTTTGCGAGTTCGAAAAAATCTGTTTTCACATATTTTTACCCGTGCGATATGCGCGTATGCCATGCACCAAGTCCCTTTTCTACACGGATTTATTTTTGGGCTTTTTTTTTTCTTTAGGAAATTAATTCCAAAATTATTTTTAAGAGTTTTATTTTTGGGTAAATTCCTTTTACGTGTTTTACTTGTTTTTGAAGAAAATCAAAACCTAACTTGATTTACAAGTATTTCATCCTATAAATTCAACTCGAAAATCTAGTTTTCAATACACTGAAAAAATTCTTCTTTTATTCTAAGGTTTCTCCATACGTTTTCACATCCATCCCCATTGATGAGTTCAAGAAAATCTCGTTATCACATATTTTTACCCATGCGATATGCACGTATGCCATGCACCAAGTCCCTTTTCTACATGGATTTATTTTTTGGCGAATTTTTTTATTTATGAAATTAATTCCAAAATTATTTTTTAAGAGTTTTATTTTTGGGTAAATTCCTTTTACGTGTTTTACTTGTTTTTGAAGAAAATCAAAACCTAACTTGATTTACAAGTATTTTATTCTATAAATACAACTCGAAAATCTGTTTTCAGTATACTGAAAAATTCTTCTTTTATTCTAGGGTTTCTCCATACGTTTTCACATCCATCCCCGTTGCTGAGTTCGAAGAAAATCTGTTTTCACATATTTTTACCGATGCGATATGCGCGTATGCCATGCCCCAAGTCCCTTTTCTACATGGATTTATTTTTGGGCGAATTTTTTCTTTAGGAAATTAATTCCAAAATTATTTTTTAAGAATTTTATTTTTGGGTAAATTACTTTTACGTGTTTTACTTGTTTTTGAAGAAAATCAAAACCTAACTTGATTTACAAGTATTTCATCCTATAAATACAACTCGAAAATTTGTTTTGATTAATCAAAATTCTTCTTTATTCTAGGGTTTCTCCATACGTTTTCATACATCCATCCCCGGTTTCTCATATGAGTTTCAAGAAAATCTTGTTTTCATATATTTTTACCCATGCGATATGCGCGTATGCCATGCACCAAGTCCCTTTTCTACACGGATTTATTTTTGGGGGAATTTTTTCTTTAGGAAATTAATTCCAAAATTATTTTTTAAGAGTTTTATTTTTGGGTAAATTCATTTTACGTGTTTTACTTGTTTTTGAAGAAAATCAAAACCTAACTTGATTTACAAGTATTTCATCCTATAAATACAACTCGAAAATCTGTTTTCGCATTACATTGAAAAATTTTTCTTTATTCTAGGGTTTCTCCATACGTTTTCCCCGTTGCTGAGTTCGAAGAAAATCTATTTTCACATATTTTTACCCATGCGATATGCGCGTATGCCATGCACCAAGTCCCTTTTCTACACGGATTTATTTTTCGACGAATTTTTTCTTTAGGAAATTAATTCCAAAATTATTTTTTAAAAGTTTTATTTTTGGGTAAATTTCTTTTACGTGTTCTACTTGTTTTTGAAGAAAATCAAAACCTAACTTGATTTACAAGTATTTCATCCTATAAATACAACTCGAAAATCTGTTTTCAGTACACTGAAAAATTCTTCTTTTATTCTAGGGTTTCTCCATACGTTTTCGCATCCATCCCCATTGCTGAGTTCGAAGAAAATCTGTTTTCACATATTTTTACCCATCCGATATGCGCGTATGCCATGCACCAAGTCCCTTTTCTACACAGAATTATTTTTGGGCTAATTTTTTCTTTAGGAAATTAATTCCAAAATTATTTTTTAAGAGTTTTATTTTTGGGTAAATTCCGTTTACGTGTTTTACTTGTTTTTAAAGAAAATCAAAACCTAACTTGATTTACAAGTATTTCATCCTATAAATACAACTCGAAAATATGTTTTCAGAACACCGAAAAATTCTTCTTTTATTCTAGGGTTTCTCCATACGTTTTCACATCCATCCCCATTGATGAGTTCGAAGAAAATCTGTTTTCACATATTTTTACCCATGCGATATGCGCGTATGCCATGCCCCAAGTCCCTTTTATACATGGATTTATTTTGGGGCGAATTTTTCTTTAATAAATTAATTCCAAAATTATTTTTTAAGAGTTTTATTTTTGGGTAAATTCCTTTTACGTGTTTTACTTGTTTTTGAAGAAAATCAAAACCTAACTTGATTTACAAGTATTTCAATCTATAAATACAACTCGAAAATCTGTTTTCAATACACTGAAAAATTCTTCTTTTATTCTAGGGTTTCTCCATACGTTTTCATCAATCCCCGTTGCTGAGTTCGAAGAAAATCTGTTTTCACATATTTTTACCCGTGCGATATGCGCGTATGCCATGCACCAAGTCCCCTTTCTACACGGATTTATTTTTGGGCGAATTTTTTCTTTAGGAAATTAATTCCAAAATTATTTTTTTAAGAGTTTTATTTTTGGGTAAATTCCTTTTACGTGTTTTACTTGTTTTTGAAGAAAATCAAAACCTAACTTGATTTACAAGTATTTCATCCTATAAATTCAACTCGAAAATCAGTTTTCAATACACTGAAAAATTCATCTTTTATTCTAGGGTTTATCCATACGTTTTCACATCCATCCCCATTGATGAGTTCGAAGAAAATCTGTTTTCACATATTTTTACCCATGCGATATGCACGTATGCCATGCACCAAGTCCCTTTTCTACACGGATTTATTTTTGGGCGAATTTTTTATTTATGAAATTAATTCCAAAATTATTTTTTAAGAGTTTTATTTTTGGGTAAATTACTTTTACGTGTTTTACTTGTTTTTGAAGAAAATCAAACCTAACTTGATTTACAAGTATTTCATCCTATAAATACAACTCGAAAATCTGTTTTCAATACACTGAAAAATTCTTCTTTTATTTTAGGGTTTCTCCATACGTTTTCACATCCATCCCCGTTGCTGAGTTCGAAGAAAATCTGTTTTCACATATTTTTACCCGTGCGATATGCGCGTATGCCATGCACCAAGTCCCTTTTCTACACGGATTTATTTTTGGGCGAATTTTTTCTTTAGGAAATTAATTCCAAAATTATTTTTTAAGAGTTTTATTTTTGGGTAAATTCCTTTTACGTGTTTTACTTGTTTTTGAAGAAAATCAAAACCTAACTTGATTTACAAGTATTTCATCCTATAAATACAACTCGAAAATCTGTTTTCAATACACTGAAAAATTCTTCTTTTATTCTAGGGTTTCTCCATACGTTTTCATCAATCCCCGTTGCTGAGTTCGAAGAAAATCTGTTTTCACATATTTTTACCCGTGCGATATGCGCGTATGCCATGCACCAAGTCCCTTTTCTACACGGATTTATTTTTGGGCGAATTTTTTCTTTAGGAAATTAATTCCAAATTTTTTTTTTAAGAGTTTTATTTTTGGGTAAATTCCTTTTACGTGTTTTACTTGTTTTTGAAGAAAATCAAAACCTAACTTGATTTACAAGTATTTCATCCTATAAATTCAACTCGAAAATCAGTTTTCAATACACTGAAAAATTCTTCTTTTATTCTAGGATTTCTCCATACGTTTTCACATCCATCCCCATTGATGAGTTCGAAGAAAATCTGTTTTCACATATTTTTACCCATGCGATATGCACGTATGCCATGCACCAAGTCCCTTTTCTACACGGATTTATTTTTGGGCGAATTTTTTCTTTAGGAAATTAATTCCAAAATTATTTTCTTAAGAGTTTTATTTTTGGGTAAATTCCTTTTACGTGTTTTACTTGTTTTTAAAGAAAATCAAAACCTAACTTGATTTACAAGTATTTCATCCTATAAATTCAACTCGAAAATCAGTTTTCAATACACTGAAAAATTCTTCTTTTATTCTAGGGTTTCTCCATACGTTTTCACATCCATCCCCATTGATGAGTTCGAAGAAAATCTGTTTTCACATATTTTTACCCATGCGATATGCACGTATGCCATGCACCAAGTCCCTTTTCTACACGGATTTATTTTTGGGCAAATTTTTTATTTATGAAATTAATTCCAAAATTATTTTTTAAGAGTTTTATTTTTGGGTAAATTTCTTTTACGTGTTTTACTTGTTTTTAAAGAAAATCAAAACCTAACTTGATTTACAAGTATTTCATCCTTTAAATACAACTCGAAAATCTGTTTTCAGTATACTGAAAAATTCTTCTTTTATTCTAGGGTTTCTCCATACGTTTTCACATCCATCCCCGTTGCTGAGTTCGAAGAAAATCTGTTTTCACATATTTTTACCCGTGCGATATGCGCGTATGCCATGCACCAAGTCTTTTTTCTACACGGATTTATTTTTGGGCGAATTTTTTCTTTAGTAAATTAATTCCAAAATTATTGTTTAAGAGTTTTATTTTTGGGGAAATTCCTTTTACGTGTTTTACTTGTTTTTGAAGAAAATCAAAACCTAACTTGATTTACAAGTATTTCATCTTATAAATATAACTCGAAAATCTGTTTTCAATTCACTGAAAAATTCTTCTTTTATTCTAGGGTTTCTCCATACGTTTTCATCAATCCCCGTTGCTGAGTTCGAAGAAAATCTGTTTTCACATATTTTTACCTGTGCGATATGCGCGTATGCCATGCACCAAGTCCCTTTTCTACACGGATTTATTTTTGGGCGAATTTTTTCTTTAGGAAATTAATTCCAAAATTATTTTTTAAGAGTTTTATTTTTGGGTAAATTCCTTTTACGTGTTTTACTTGTTTTTGAAGAAAATCAAAACCTAACTTGATTTACAAGTATTTCATCCTATAAATACAACTCGAAAATCTGTTTTCAATACACTGAAAAATTCTTCTTTTATTCTAGGGTTTCTCCATACGTTTTCATCAATCCCCGTTGCTGAGTTCGAAGAAAATCTGTTTTCACATATTTTTACCCGTGCGATATGCGCGTATGCCATGCACCAAGTCCCTTTTCTACACGGATTTATTTTTGGGCGAATTTTTTCTTTAGGAAATTAATTCCAAAATTATTTTTTAAGAGTTTTATTTTTGGGTAAATTCCTTTTACGTGTTTTACTTGTTTTTGAAGAAAATCAAAACCTAACTTGATTTACAAGTATTTCATCCTATAAATTCAACTCGAAAATCAGTTTTCAATACACTGAAAAATTCTTCTTTTATTCTAGGGTTTGTCCATACGTTTTCACATCCATCCCCGTTGCTGAGTTCGAAGAAAATCTGTTTTCACATATTTTTACCCATGCGATATGCACGTATGCCATGCACCAAGTCCCTTTTCTACACGGATTTATTTTTGGGCGAATTTTTTATTTATGAAATTAATTCCAAAATTATTTTTTAAGAGTTTTATTTTTGGGTAAATTCCTTTTACGTGTTTTACTTGTTTTTGAAGAAAATTAAAACCTAACTTGATTTACAAGTATTTCATCCTATAAATACAACTCGAAAATCTGTTTTCAATACACTGAAAAATTCTTCTTTTATTCTAGGGTTTCTCCATACGTTTTCACATCCATCCCCGTTCTTTGAGTTCGAAAAAAATGTTTTCACATATTTTTACCCGTGCGATATGCGCGTATGCCATGCACCAAGTCCCTTTTCTACACGGATTTATTTTTGGGCGAATTTTTTCTTTAGTAAATTAATTCCAAAATTATTGTTTAAGAGTTTTATTTTTGGGGAAATTCCTTTTACGTGTTTTACTTGTTTTTGAAGAAAATCAAAACCTAACTTGATTTACAAGTATTTCATCTTATAAATACAACTCGAAAATCTGTTTTCAATACACTGAAAAATTCTTGTTTTATTCTAGGGTTTCTCCATACGTTTTCACATCCATCCCCGTTGCTGAGTTCGAAGAGAGGGTAACTTGCGTTGTGCTAACTCAAGTTATATCGGCAGTCTTATCCTGGACACATCTTCGTTGTGAGGGGTTTAGCATTACTCAACTCGAGTATACCCGCGAACTAATGTGTTAAGGACAACTTGTTGAACCTGTGATTCTGCCCTCGTCAAGTTAGTTCGGTAGTGTTGTTTCGCATTAATTCTTTACATATTATTTTTGATACATCTAACGTGTTGTTCATTGTTGCAAGATACCAACAATCTTAACACATTATTATTCCTTGCAACGATGTCAATAATGGAAACAAAGATGAACGTTAACGTTGAAACACCACAGAAGTTTAACGGAAAGGATTTCAAGAGATAGCAATCCAAGATGTTGTTCTTTCTGAGCAATCATGATTTGGACGCAGTACTGCAAGGTCCTCTTGATGTTTTGATGGTCACTCAAGATAATCTTGATGAAGATAGAACGTATTATACAAGGGGTAACTATATGGCTAAAAATCATATCATGAATGGTTTGGAATATGCGATGTATGATTTTTACAATGCTAAAGATAACTTGACTGCTTATGAGTTATGGACTGCGTTAGAAGCAAAGTACCAAGCTGAGACTGCAGGATGCAAGAAATTTCTGGTAGCAAAGTTTATGGAGTTCAAGATGATGAATGATAAGTCTGTTGTTGATCAATTCCTCGAACTTCAACAAATCATTAATGAGATTCTTGCTGAAGGTATGGTCATTGATGAGACGTTTCAAGTGTCTGCGGTGATTGAGAAGTTACCATCTTCTTGGTCGGAGTACAAGAAAAAGCTGAGATATGAAACTGGCGAGATCAACATGGTTGAATTGGGAAAGAAGATTCAAGTGGAAGAGATGTTGTGCACCAAAGACAAGAACGTGTCATCTGCAAGGGACATGTCTAACAAAGCTCATATGTCTGAACACAAGTCATCCAAAGCTGGAAAAGGTGACAACAACAATCGCAACTCAAAGCATGGACCTAACAAGAAAGGTATGTTTCGTGAAACCGTGATTCTAGCATTACTAAAATTAAAGGTCCTTGTTGGGTATGTGGAAATACTGGTCATATGGCAGTTCACTGTAGACAACGTAAGGATAAGAAGAATAATGCTAACTTGGTTGAGAAGAACAAAGACGAAGTTTTCACAGCACAAGTGTCCGAAGTTAATTTGGTGACCAATGTGATGGATGGTGGGTAGACTCTGGAGCTACCAAGCATGTTTGTGGGAACAAAGACTGTTCACCTCCTACCGGAGGGTAGGGGAAGGCGAGAAACTCTATATGGGTAACTCATCCGCATCAGAGATTGGGGGAAAAGGAAAGGTCGGCCTGAAGCTCACATCCGGAAAGACTCTCACATTGAATGAAGTTCTTCATGTTCCAGACATCTGCAAAAATCTTGTTTCTTGTTCTGTTTTAGATGATAAGGGTTTTAAAGTTACAATTGAGTCTGGAGAACTTATAGTAACTAAGGGCAGTGATTATGTGGGTAAGGGTTATAAGGCTGGGGTCTATATAAACTAAATGTAACTTGTCCTGAATTGAAGTTGAATGATTCTTCTGCTTACATGTGTGTGTCATTGAACGTTTGGCATGGTAGACTTGGTCATGTAAACTATAAATCAATGCATAAATTGGCTAGCATAGGCTGCATACCCAAATTCACTTTAGATAAAAATCATAAGTATGAGATTTGCGTAGAATCTAAGCATGCTAAGAAATCATTCAATAAGAATGTCCATAGAAACTCTAAACCCTTAGATTTAATCCACTCAGACCTAGTTGATATGAAGTCAGTTCAAACAAGAGGTGGTAAGAAATGGTTTATTATTTTAATAGATGATTGTACGAAGTACTGCCATGTTTACTTACTTAGAGGGAAGGATGATGCATTAGAAGCCTTTAAGATATATAAAAGTGAAGTCTAAAACCAATTGAATACTACCATTAAAACTATTAGGTCTGACCGTGGTGGTGAGTATGAAATTCCCGTAAGAAATTTTTGTGAAGAACATGGCATAATACATGAGACTACAGCCCCTTATTCACCTCAATCCAATGGTGTAGATGAACGTAAGAACCGTACCCTTAAGGATATGATGAATGCCATGTTGATTAGTTCAGGATTACCTTTGAATTTGTGGGGGGAGGCTATCCTCTCCGCCAATTACATCCTAAACAGAGTACCCTTTAAAGGATCAGATAAAACTCCATATGAGTTATGGAAAGGTAGACAACCATCTTATGATTACTTCAAAGTGTGGGGGGTGCTTGGCTAAGGTGGGCATCCCTACTCTTAAGAAAAATAAGATAGGACCCAAAACCGTTGATTGTGTTTTTATAGGGTATCCTGAGCATTCTAGTGCTCATAGGTTTATGGTTGTGAGTTCTGAAATTTCTGACATAGGGTTGAATACTATCATGGAGTCTAGGGATCTTTGAGTTTTTTGAGAATGTTTTTCCTTTGAAACGTGATTCTCGAAAGAGATGTTTAGATGATCCCCTAGATGTGCCTTCAACTAGTCAGCTATTACCTTTAGATGAAGATGAACCAGAAGTAGAACCTAGAAGAGGTAAAAGGGTTAGAACTGAGAAAACCTATCCCGGTTGCATAACATACCTAGCCGAGTCTGATCCACAGACTTATAAAGAAGCCATGACTTGTCCAGAAGCTCCTTGGTGGAAAGAAGCTTCCTTTAATGAAATGGATTCCATCCGAGAAAACAGTACTTTTGAACTTGTAGATTTACCTCCAAGGTGTAAGTCCATATGTTGTAAATAGATTTTCAAGAGAAAACGTAAGATAGATGGAACTGTTGAAAAATACAAGGCTAGGTTGGTAGCAAAAGGCTACAGACAAATTGAAGGTATAGATTTCTTTGACACCTATTCACCAGTGAGTAGAATTAGCTCCATTAGGATGTTAATTGCTATAGCTTCTGTACATAATTTAGAGATACATCAAATGGATGTAAAGACAACGTTTCTTAATGGTGAGTTAGATGAAGAAATTTATATGGAACAACCTGAGGGCTTTGTAGTTAAAGGTTGTGAAAATAAAGTGTGTAAACTGGTTAAGTCTTTGTATGGATTGAAACAAGCACCTAAACAGTGGCATGAAAAATTTGATCATGTGATGATTTCTAGTGGTTTTAGAATTAATGAATCTGATAAGTGTGTTTATACTAAACTTGTCAAGGATGCCTGTGTGCCTGTATGCTTGTATGTTGATGATATGCTTATACTAGGTACAAACATGGATGTTATTAATTCCACTAAAAAACCGTTGAATGAGAACTTTGACATGAAAGACTTAGGCCTGGGCTGATGTCATATTAGGGATGAAGATTAGAAAACTTCTAATGGCTATAGTCCGAGTCAGTCTCATTATGTTGAATCCATACTTAAGAAATTTAATCAGTTTAATCAGTAAACCGTGTGTACTCCTTATGATTCTAATTGTCGTCTCAAGAAGAATAAGGGTGTAGGAGTTAACCAACTTGAATACTCGAGAGTCATAGGAAGTCCGATGTATTTGATGAATCAGACGAGACCGGACATTGCTTATGCCAGAAGTAGGTTAAGCTGTGTATACTTGTAATCTAGGGAAGATACATTGGGATGCACTTATTAGAATGCTAAAGTACTTGAAGTACACAATGACCTTTAGTTTGAATTACGAAGGATATCAGGCCGTCCTTGAGGGATTTTGCGATGCAAACTGGATAACAGGATCAGAGGATTCTAAGTCTACGAGTGGATATGTATTCACTCTAAGAAAAGGCGTCCGTATCTTGGAAGAGTTCCAAACAGACATGTATAGTTCGTTCCACTATGGAATCGGAGTTTATTGCGTTAGATAAAGCGGGAGAGGAGGCCGAATGACTAAGAAACTTTTTAGAAGATATTCTCTCTCGCATAGGCCCGTGCCGGCCTATATCTATACACTGTGACAACAAATCTGCGATAGGTAGAGCTAAATAAGAGCTTCTACAATGGAAAGTCTATACATATTCGTAGAAGACATGATACTTTGAAAACACTAATCTCAACAGCGTTATTTCCATAGATTGGACGCAGTCCAAGGAGAATATCGCGGACCCTTTGACGAAAGGTTTGCCCAAGGAGATAGTTAGTAAATCATCGAGGGGGATGGGGCTTAGGCTCAATAATTAAACTTGCCATGAAGGATACTCAACCTTGCTGACTGGAGATTCCAAGATCAAGGTTTCGAATGAGACAACTAATTCATGATGGGTAAAGGTAAACACTATCAGAGAACTTCATTCTCTGTCCCTTCCCTATGATGTTGATGTGATAGTGTGACTGCAAAGTGGAGGATGACTTTTAAATAAGTCTTAATGAGTTCCATAGTTTCAATTTAAGATTGAAGTGGGGTGTAGCAGTAAACACTCTTGATGGAACTCACCTATATGAATGTGGAAGTGGGGCCGATTCCTATGAGAATTGAGCCAATTCTCTAGAGCATTCTGAGAAACAGGATATGTCCAGGGCCAAATTGGACAAAACGGCACGAACTTAGCAACATCAATAGAATATCATATGTGGTTGTTGTCGCGAATTACACCAACACTATCAGTTCAAGACTAGGTTCAACTTCTCACTAAGTAAGGGTTCAAGACCTCATGGACACCTTTTCCTAAATGGTATTTTCCTTGCTCTGATTTTTTCGTTTTCCGAGATTTCATTCATGTGGGGGATTGTTGGAGAAAATGAGTTTTAATTAAAAGGTTTTATGGTCTTGGTGTGGTTTGATCTAATGACCTAAGGGTCTAAGGATACTCACTCATTTTTGGGTGAATGAAGTGGAACCTTTAGTCCCACATTGTGGAAAACTAAAGAGGAGCACCACTATATAATCATACACTTATGTATGAATTGTAAAACGTGGGTAGAGCGGGTGGGCAAAAATACATATTTTTACCCATGCGATATGCGTGTATGCCATGCACCAAGTCCCTTTTCTACATGGATTTATTTTTGGGCGAATTTTTCTTTAGGAAATTAATTCCAAAATTATTTTTTAAGAGTTTTATTTTTTGGTAAATTACTTTTACGTGTTTTACTTGTTTTGGAAGAAAATCAAAACCTAACTTGATTTACAAGTATTTCATCCTATAAATACAACTCGAAAATTCTTTCCAATACATCAAAAAATTCTTCTTTTATTCTAGGGTTTCTCCATACGTTTTCATCAATCCCCGTTGTTGAGTTCGAAGAAAATCTGTTTTCACATATTTTTACCCATGCGATATGCGCGTCTACCATGCACCAAGTCCCTTTTCTACACGGATTTATTTTAGGGCGAATTTTTTCTTTAGGAAATTAATTCCAAAATTATTTTTTAAGAGTTTTATTTTGGGTAAATTCCTTTTACGTGTTTTACTTGTTTTTGAAGAAAATCAAAACCTAACTTGATTTACAAGTATTTCATCCTATAAATACAACTCGAAAATCTGTTTTCAATACACTTTGAAAAATTCTTCTTTTATTCTAGGGTTTCTCCATACATTTTCATCAAATTCGAGTTCAAGACAACTGTTTTCACATATTTTTACCCATGCGATATGCGCGTATGCCATGCACCAAGTCCCTTTTCTACACGGATTTATTTTTGGTTTAATTTTTTCTTTAGGAAATTAATTCCAAAATTATTTTTTAAGAGTTTTATTTTTGGGTAAATTCCTTTTTACGTGTTTTACTTGTTTTTGAAGAAAATCAAAACCTAACTTGATTTACAAGTATTTCATCCTATAAATACAACTCAAAAATCTGTTTTCAATACACTGAAAATTTCTTCTTTTATTCTAGGGTTTCTCCATACGTTTTCACATCCATCCCCGTTGCTGAGTTCGAAAAGAGGGTAACTTGTGTTGTGCTAACTCAAGTTATATCGGACAGTCTTATCCTGGACACATCTTATTTGTGAGGGGTTTAGCATTACTCAACTCGAGTATACCCGCGAACTAATGTGTTAAGGAAAACTTGTTGAACTGTGTGATTCGCCACGTCAAGTTAGTTCGGTAGTGTTGTTTCGCATTAGTTCTTTACATATTATTTTTGATACATCTAACGTGTTGTTCATTGTTGCAAGATACCAACAATAGGTGTGTATTGTGTTTCCTGACCGGTAACTAAGGGTAGGTTGGGATGCATGGTTGGAGGATTACGTAGTAAACTATGAACTTTTGGACAGCTGAGAAGACAGGTCTAATTGGGATGTTAAGGGGTTTATAGGAGGAAATATGCGAAAAAGATAGATCGTAACAATGTCAATTACTGGATACAAACACTATGGTCTAAGTTTATCACAGAGTTTTAGTTGCATGATTAAATTTTTTTTTACATGAAATACAATGTCTTAGATTGTCTCAAACTTGTCTTCCATGAAGTTCCAGAGTCATCTTGTGTGCAGTTCTGTCTACGGTAAAATTCGGTTGTTTTTAGCCAAAAAGTTACCACATAAAGGGTGAAGCTAAGAGTTAATTATTTCTTGGATGCCACTTAAAATAACTTTACTCCGTGATTGGTATAGCTAAATATTTCTTGGCCTTCTAATTCATAATGAAACTAAAATTCATAACTGTAGCAAACTCAACCTGGTTTAAACATCGCAAAACAAATCATTGGGGTAGGTCTTATACTGCGAGCAAGACACTATCATTTATATGTTAATTGGCCGACCTTTAGGGAGGCCTTCTATGTGATGACAAATCTGCAATCTGTCGGTCACAACAAATGTCCCAAAATTTGAAAATTGAATTTCCAGATTTCTCAATCCCATAAAATTCAGATTAAACAGGAGATAATCAAAGAAATTGATCATAAATTTCTGTCAACTATGATCAAACAATTAAATTGACATTTCAAGTCGCATCAAATCATCCATTAGATCAATCACAATCGACGAATTTCAGTTTCTTTTTCGTTCAAATTTTATGAGAAAAAATCAATTCACAATTTTGAAATCCATTTGAAGGACCAATACGAGTACAATCTACTTCAATTCAATCATAACAGAAAACCGAAGCTCCCATTTTAATTATTGAACCTTTTATTTTAGTCAATTCAAATATATTCGAACAAATTTGAGATTTAGAGAACATTTTCTCAGTAAAATAGCAGAGCTCAGAAGAACTTCTGAAAACTGGTAAATGTAGAAGACGACGGGTTATGGGCCCAGTTTTCGTCCCGTTACCGATATACAAAATAAACCGACCCGACCCACATTTACAAAGAACAAAGCAAAAAAAAAAAGGAAAGAAAACGCCCGATTCTTTTTTGCTACCCATTCTCTTCATGCTCTCTGATTGATTCTTGATTTCTTACAATCTGCCAGTAACCATCAACCCACAAATTAATTGATTAATGCCGATAAGAGACAAAACTTGATTATTGATAGCAAAATGGATGTAATTAGTTGGTAAATTTTTTTGTGGTGTACTGGTGTTTTGGGTTGTGAGAGAGAATTAAGAGATTTAGTGAAAGGGATTTAGATAAAAAGTGATTGATTTGGTTTTCTGTGAGAGGGAGAAGATGGGTGTTTGATGTAGCAGAGAGTCAGAGACAACTAACAACCTAGAGCTTATCTCTATGAGCTATATTCAAATGACCAAAACATCCATTATGAGTTATGACCAACGCATGTAATTTGAGGGACACGTGGTGGATCTTAATAGTTTTGTAAAGATAGATATATGTCGGACTGGACCTCTCTCGGTTGATGCAGTCTCGAATGGAGTTTTTTTGATTTAGTTGTTATTGGCTTAGAAATTTTTATCTTAACGAGTTCAACTCTTTGGTCGGCCCCCCACTGCTTCGCAATCATCTAGTAGGAAAATGAAATTAACTTAATTTTGAGGAAAAAAGAAAAAAATGTGAGTCAATCAAAACTTACAAATAGAATTCTCTCTCAAAAAATATTTCACTCGAACATAAAAACAATTTAATACCGAAACACTCATCATCATGTACGGAACCAGAGTATCAATCTTGTAAATCCGCAAGACACACAGATCAATAATAAGTTCCAATATAATTTAATGTTTTTGAGAATTTAAATCATTTAAGTCATGAACACTAAATGCTTAAATGGTACGTAGGAAATATATCAACAAGTGAACTATCATT
>JAJJWW010011892.1:0-166369 GCA_023531295.1 Papaver armeniacum
TCCTTTATTTTCGGGAATGACTTGCGAAATATCGCAGGCATTCAAATATATAATCTCGCAATTTTCCTAAATCTCGCTAAGTCTTCACATCTTTCTTGTGTTTTGGCTGCCGTCATTCATTGCGTCATTTATATTACTCATTTGTGACACTTTCGCAATATCGTAGTTTATTGATCTCGCAAGATATTGTTGTCGCGATATTCTAATCCTACAACAAATAATCATAAAAGAATTTCATAAATAAATTTAAATAAATTTTACCACATAACTTTTGGAAGAATGGCTTCCTCCATCGCCCCGGAGGATGGGTTTAGCTCCTCATATCAAAAACACGATCAAAAGACTCATTCATGGTTCAAACGGTGTTTTTATTGAAGAATTTGTATAACTCAGCGAATCTGCAACGTTGTAGCGGCGTTACAGAGTTCACTGTTACAATTTTTTTGGTTACTAACTGAAGATAAACGTGACTAATTGAACTCTTACAGAGCTGTTTGAATATAAGACACTGATTACGACAGTTCTGTGCAGCTTAATGTTCTTCATATTAGGGTTCTTGAGAACGACACTTCTGGTACGTCGTCTGCAACTCTTCTTCTTCCTCTTCTCAGCTGCTACTGCAGAATCGCTCTGCAACGATTTCTGTTGCTCTAAACCTACCCCAAACTACCCTCCCGGGTGTTTCACTCTACATCACCTATTTATAGCTTAAAGGGATCAAAATATTGCAATAATAACTCCAAATTATCCCCTTTCCTTATCTGCAGCAGCACGGGAATAGTTGTGTTTTTCCCTCCTCTTACGCGTCTGTTGAGAGTGAACACAATCCAAACTTGTTTCTAACAAGTTCTAGATGGGGTCAAAACTCCTTATACCTTGTGAAATCCTCAGTTACAGCACATATAATCCCGATAATAACTCGATGTAATATGCTTGCCCTGTTTTCTTCGTTTGGAGAATAAATCCCCTTTTATTACGTGAGATCTTCAGTTACCTCCCTGTTTACTCGTAACAGGTTATCACCACATCAAATCTTAGAGAATCCCCACGAGAATATCTCCCAAATCACTGCCAAAAGATTTCGCAGGTTTAAAAGAATTTCTTCCCGCCAAAAACTGTTCGAACGTGAAGAAGAAGGGGGTGCCCCTTAGCAGCTGGGTGCCCCTTATCCAGAATGAGAGTCCGCTTAACAATCGTCCTCCGGGTGGTGCAAATATCACTTTTTGAGCAACTTTTTCCACACAAGTGTATTTTTCCAAAAACACCTACACATACACAAAAACACCATAATAAGTACAAATCGAGCACTAACAATAAAGAACTTTGAGAACAAAATAGACACAAAAATGTGTCTATCACCAGAAAGACGAAGTGAACGTTCGCGTAGCCGTTGTTCCAGTATGGAGATGGTCGACAACAAATTCAACACCAGTGGAATCCTAGGGAGACACCTGCAGAGGTCACAAAAGGAAAGGTCTATCTCTATTCCACCACTGCTACCAATTTAAGGTCAGGAGTATCCGCTGTCACTTCATCAACAAAATATGTAGATCCAGAACATGGCGTAATTCCGAGAATTTGTACATCTACAATAACAAGGGAGGCTTGATACATCTCCAAATCCTCATAAAAGGTTCGCCTATTATGTCATCCCGGACGAGAGCGAGCCCGGGACATCTTCAGATCTATTGGAGCCGACACCTCATGGGTGCAGCCTCAAGAAGATAGCGATGTCCGCATCATCATGTCGAGAAATAATCTGCAGCTTGGGCAAATCACTCTGTCAGACTTAAGAGGAATGCTTCAGCGAAAAAGCGAACATCCAAATGATTATGTCAAGAGGTCTCGAATTCGGCCTTTGGAGGGTCACGATCCAAATGTGGTGAACAACAAGTGGTGTAATTGTGCATTAATATGATGGTACACATGTCTATCGTGCTTTGTCGAAGAACTCGCGCTTTCGGACATCCTCTCGAACTCCGTGAAGGCTGCTAAACGCTCGATTACGAAGCACCTATTTAGAAAGAACAAGCCTATCAGTAATGAAGAGCCTCATGATGTTCGTGGAAGCATACATCTCACCAACATGCAATACAACCTTCAGCCTTCTGTAAGAAGTTTCGCTGAAGCAGCAAGAGGAAAACCACCGAGATACAATATCATGCGCATCCAAAATCGCCAACTCCAACTCCAGTACCACATGCACGATTGCCGCAATGATGAAAAAACATCCAGGATATTCTATATCTGGATCGACGCCAGCAACATCAATGAGAGACGCTTTCAGAATTTTGTCTCCCGAAGAAGAAGTAGTTGCATTACCAAAGGAGATTGCACCTGGGACTTAAGAGGTACATACAGATTCTCCAAGAGCTTAATCATATTTGCAGAACCTATTAGTTAAGTCATTCGCATGAAGGAACTTCCCTACTCCTCAAAGACACGATCCAAAGATGATAATGGAAAAGGAGTGTGACTAGGGACTGCTTAGCACTGCCCATCTCAAAGATGGTGAATTTAGAGAGATGCAAGCACGCTATCATTATGATTCCAAGATATCCAAAAGACAAGAATATACTCAAGAGAGCAGGCGTATTGTCAAAGACCAGTGATATTCCTGGACGTCTATGAAACGCAACGCAGATTTAAAGACGGCCTCATGGACCCAGCGTAACAACATATATCAAGTCGAAGGCTCAGAGGATACTCGTGGGCTGGGGACTGTCTCTCTCTTTTACGTTCCATGAGGCAACATCAAGGAAGCTATCGACTCCATCATTATCTTCTCCCTCTAATAACGAGACAACCTCTACCACTATATGAAGACTGCAAAGTTCGTGCCCGTAGATATCACGCCTCTCCCTGCCAGTCTTTTCTGATCACAACCGCTGCCAAGAAACGTTATTGCTCGTTTGTTGATACCAGCCCGAGCTTCACCATATCAACAATCGCTACGTACAGAGTCAAGACACAAGAGAGATGGTCAATCAAGAAGCATGTAATTCGCAAGGGGAAATCAAACTGAAGAAGAAGCCGCTTCAACACTCTCTCCAGAAGAAGCCGCTTCAACGCTCTCTCCAACGCTCTCTCCAGAAGAAGCCGCTTCAACGCTCTCTCAGGATAAAGGCGCTTCAACACTCTCTCCAGAAGAAGCCACTTCAACGCTCTCTCAGGATAAAGGCGCTTCAACACTCTCTCCAGAAGAAGGCGTTTCAACGCTCTCTCCTGAAGAAGCCACTTCAACGCTCTCTCAGGAAGAAAGCGCTTCAACTCTCTCCAGAAGAAGGAGTTTCAGCTCTCTCGCCATAAGAAGCTGCTTCAATGCTCTCCAGGACCCGCCTCGACGTTCGCTCCGGAAGCTACATCAACATTTTCATTAGGAGCTGCTTCAACATCTTTATCAGAAATTGCTTTAGCAGCCTTTTAAGGATATTACTCATGATCAGGCTCGTCCTCATCAGAGTCGAGGATTACGACCTCGTCATGAATAGTTTGAGAATCCAATCAACCATATGCCTAATCTACCTGGGGACAACCGGCATCATGCTAGGGGAACGCTCACCTGAACGCCTCTTGAACGTGACATGCTCCAAGGACAGGATGACCCATCTCTCCTGGTAACATCTAACTTTGTCTCATAAGTTTTATCTTTATTTGTCACCATCTAATGCCTACCCCACAATAGTGCAACCATTGCGTGCTAGGCGGGGGACTTAATGTTGATGGTGGATTTTAGTTCAGGGATAAAATTATAAAACCAAAATTAATGCGTTGACATCCTGCAAAGGGTAAATCCTTTTGATAAGTGATGAGTGCAGAAAACCTCTTCATTTTATTTATTCGAAGCAATTCAATAAATACACAAAATTCACCCAGAATGGTGCGTGCAACAACAATCCCAAATATTCTGTGAATTCTATTAGCATTACTAATTAATGCATGATTTGCCTAGTATTTTCCGTGCTATGTTCCCCAGCGAACTCTCAATATCGGCATGACATGAATATTAAATGTTCGCTCGCAATAGAGTAGCATGAATCTCCATAGTGTCAGTATTGAGACCTGCATGAAAACACTCAAATATGCTACATCACTCTCTGACAAAGAGAGTCTCGTATCGACACGCTTCTAATTAAAGGACAGCTCGATCGAACATGTTTAATTTCCTTTAAGGGAAATCTAGACTGTTCATATCAGTCTCAGAAACGATCACGGCCACGCAAGTTGGTCGCGTAATTTAACAAGCCTAGACAAACCCTGGCAAAAATAGGCAATTGTTGTGATGACCACCGGCGGGCCCACTTATGCCCTAGCCGGTCGAACACCACGCCATACTTCCAAGCGCAACAAACGCCAGCCCTAAAATAAGGTGGTCGCGCTGCTTTGGAAGAAGCTCGAACGAGCAAGACTGTTCAGGGCAATCTTAAAGTCATCACGACCATCCAACTTCGCCAGCCTGGTTGGACGGATTAGATCATCCCGTGAATGATCAGGGAAGTGCTAACGTACACGTTGGCGGACCCACTTGTCCCTCACCCGATCGGTTTTCTCACGGCAAGGCTATGGAGCAATGAAACGATTGCTCAAACCATGGCAGGTGTGATGCTTCTAAGGGTCGCGGAAATTCCACTAATGTCTTAAATCGATCACAACCATCCAACTTAGCCAGCCTATTTGGATGGCTTAGATCGCATTTAGGACCATCATGAAGGTGTGCATATTGATAGGTGTCTAAAGCACCTAATTTTATATCTAGTATTTAGGCTTTCTTTGCTATTATCCTTGTGAATTGCATCTCTTATGTTTGATTTTGAGTTTATTAGGTGCGATGGAGTCATTATGAGCAAAAGAAGGAGAAATTAGCCATTTGGAGCGAAAAAGGCAACAAGTTCAATTCACTGGCAATATTTGGAGCAATCTAGACTGTGCAAGTTGAGTTGAACTTGGAATAGGTTGTCAGTTCCCTGAAACTGACAAGCCACATGAAATCTGGTCGACCCTTATCTCTGTAGTGGGTGCCTATATCCACATTTATTCCTACACAAGACCTTAGAATTTAGAGAAGAAGCATTCATTTCTTCTTACGCCTAAAACCAGCAACGGCTGCTGTAGATTGGAGATCGAGGAATTCAAAGAAAAAGAAGAAGTTCAAGTTGTTCGCTGTAAATTGATGAAGGGTTAGTTTGAATTGAGAAATTGTTTGAAGAAGGATTTAATGGAGTCGAGAATGCATAGAGTTAGGGTTTGAAATCAGTGATGTTGATTTGAGAAACTAAGAAGAAATTGTAAACCGGGTTGATGCTGGTTTGAAGCAAGAGAGAAATGGGTTTGAGTTGGTTTCTGTTAAGCAAGGAAGAATCCATACGGGGTTTGAAACTACGATGCAAGAATTGAATGTTTGAGCGAACAGGAACTGAAATTGAGATGTATCCGATTGTGGAGATGAATGAATGTGATTTCGAATTGTTTTATGATATTTAGTGAATGGGTCTTGTGTTGAATGTGAAAATGTTTACAGGGAAGGAGATAGAATGGCTTAAGAATGAACAACAAGTTCAATGTGTATCACCAGCTTCTGGCATACAAGGTGTTTGTGAAAATCCCTGAGTGATCAGTCCTTGTAAACTCAGTTTCAGTCACGACCAGTTCTCCCTTAGTTGTGTGTAGCTGCAAGCCATAGTTCAAGGGTTGTGTACGAGAGTTATTAGGCAATGGCTGGGGTATGTCTAGTGACCAAGTTCAGGAAAGAATGCCACCAGTATGTGCTTTTTGCCTTTGTTCCAAGGAGAAGTAGCTCGAGTTCGGGTTGCGGTTCAAGCATAAATTCAGGTGAGGTTCTTGCCGCGAAGACAATGGGCTAGGACTTGATTTAGAAATTAGATAAACAGAGAAGTTGGCTGAGTTATGGAGGTGATACTACGGTGAAGGGGTTACTGGTATTTGAGGCTTGTACACAGTGAGATGTTGGTGGTTGAGCTTACGAAGCTGAAAGTAATGGGTTTGTTTGAGATGGTACTGGAGAACTCAGAGATGGTCAAGCCAAGGAAAGTGGTGTTGCAGATGGCTTGAGCTGCTGCCAACAGTCAGAGTTTCTTGATGATGGTTGTTTCTGCAGGGAAGGAGGTGAACTATGAAGTGGATCTGGTGCAGTTCAAATGCCGAAAACAACAAGTTGTTGCCTTGATTTAATGGGTAATGTGGTTGCAGGGAGGAGACGATGGCAGTGTTGTTGCTGCCAATGGGAAATAATCGCAGTGAGGTAATGAGCATAGAATGGAGATGAACTAGGGGTATTGCACGAGTTCAGTTTATGTAAATGTGTTGACTAGATGGGTTCACTGGCTGAGGTTAGAGTTCAGGGTGGTGATGTCCAAAGACCTGAAGTGTAATAGGATTTGCGATGGCTCTGGTGTTGCTGATGGGATTGCGGTGGAGCTGATGCAGTCTCTGAAGTGTTGTTGGCTGGACTGAGATGGTGGTTACAGCTGGGAATTGGTGCTGGTAGTTGCATTTGAGCAAGAACAACACTTGGAATGAGTTGCTGCTGTCGAGATTGCAGGGGTGTAGATGGAGTTTGAAGCAGTAGGAAGGGATTTTGGAGTGAATGGAGTTGATTATAGGCTGTGTTATAGCTACATGCAGGGATAGAAGGTTAGAATATGTGTTGCATTCGAGAAATTGAGATGGAACTATATTTGGCAGAGAGGGGTTTGAGGTTTGAACTTAAGCCATGAAGAAATTGTGTGGTTGCAATAATTTGTGATGCGATCATGATTTGCAATGGCCGAGTTGATATGAGTTATGGCTAGAGTGGTGAATGGGTGATTAAATTGTGCATGAATGAATGAAAGAAAGTGCCAGTAATGGCTTGAGCAGTCTTTGTGTGTTTGTGGTTAAATGAAGGAGCATGACCAGCTGTAGCTGTAACAAATGGTGTTGTTGGTTTGACTGAAGTTTTGGCAGTGAGATGAATGGTTTATGTGGATTGTGCATGGATTGAACACAGGGAATGCGCAGTGCAGCAATGAGCTGCAAATGAAAGCTGCAGAAATTGTGCGAAAACACAGCGAGAATGGCGAGCCGGTGGTACCAGCCCGGGATGCCGGATTTCAGAGTTTAGAGTATGGATCATAATATTTCACTGAATCATGAAGGGGGTATGAGTCGGATGCAAGAGTCGACGGCCGGATATATGAGCTACGAGTCACGCTTTTGGGTACGTTTTCGCAAGAAATAAGTTGGGTTAGATGGTTTTTTGTGAATGTATGAACATAGAGAAGGAGAGATGAGTTGCAGGAAGTACATATTTGCCTTGTGACAGTTTCAGTAGCCGGAGGAAAGTTCAAGCGGCCAGAGACGATTTTCCGACGACCGGATTCCGGCGACCGGTGACCGGATTCCGGCGCTGACGTCAGCAATTCCGTCGACAATTTTGGACAGAGATTTTCACACGGGTATTTCCAACACATGGGCTTGGTGGACCACTTGGAGATGGATTTTGAGAAGATTTGACCTAATATTGGAAAGAGTATCCTTTTGGAATGGGAGAAGCATATAAATAGAAAAGTCTTTCTCTAAACATGATTATCTCTTTTTCTATCTTATATCTTTTTGCCTCTACTCTTTGTTCTAGGGTTTAGAACCATGAAAGTTTTTCTCTTTATTCTTGTGATGAACTCCATGAATATGAGTACCTAGTTTTCTTTTGGTTATGGATTAGTTGGATTTCCAAACATGAGTTTTTGTTCAATAAATTAGTTTTCTCTCATATTATCGTTTATGATTCACTATTAATATTGTTACATGATTTGAATGCGTGTTTAGTCGAGTCGCGAATCGAGTGAGTTTGCTTTCATCTTTATTGCTAGATTAGGGTTATTATACGAAAAAGTGATAATTCCTGATTGCAAGTAGCATAAATATGATTATAGTTTGTAGTGATATATTCTTATGATCATATGTGAACCATAACCTTTGTTAAATCGGATTAGTGCTTTTACACGTTCGATTGCTTTGATTGGTCTGATTTCATAGAACCTAATGCATCTAGGGAATTAAACTTGATTAGTGCTTTTACACGTTAGGTTGTTCTTTTAGATAGAATTCATATTCGCATCTTTTAATGTGTTTGTTGATGACAAGAGGAGATTAGCGGGATATTCTTGCGATCAAGGTATTCTAGGGCCTTTGATAAAAGTTGAGATTAAAATATCAATTCTAATTATTGTGTAGAAAACATGTTTGTGATTGAAGACGAAATCCATGACCAATACTTTCTCATCCTTGATTTGATTTGTTTACCTTTATTGTTTGCTTTTATTTAGTTTTAATTTTATAAAAATCAGAAAACCCCCGGTGTTATTTATAGGAAACCGAATCAATTTGACAACCAAGATCTCTCTGTGGGAACGATCATTTCTTGCCCTTGCTTCATTATATATTTTGAATAGTAAGAAAGTGTAATTTATTTTTGACGCCTACGACAGCGATCAAATTTTGGCGCCGCTGCCGGGGAGGCAGCGGTTGTCACTTGTTTTTGGTTTCTTATTTTTGTTTTTAGTTTTTCTTATTTTCTGGTTTTTGACATAGTTTTGAGAACTCTTGTTTCAGGTGCCAATTTCTATGGACGGAGCATATTGGAACGATGGATACGGTTTTCAACAACCTCAACACTATGACAATTGCCCACCATCTATGGGATGCAATCAAAACCAATTTATTGGATATGATGCATATCCTAGAGAACCTTATGGTGATTTTCATACATACCAACAACAACCTTGTAGTGGGTATGTAAGTCAAGCACCTAGGTGGGATAATTCTACATCTAATTGGCTTTATTCGAGTTGTATGCAGATTTTGAATGGATTACAAGACATGCAACAAAGGCTAGACCAACTTGACCGTGATAGAGAGAACGTCGCACAAACCAATTTTTGGAATATTTCTTCTTACCCGACTCCAGATCGTAGTTATGATCATTCACCCATTCAAAGGGAAGAGTCATGGGAAAGAGAACATATTGTAGTCAATGGTGGTAAGCGTGTGAACGTCAAGAAACTTGCGCAGAAATTATACAAGTTGGAAGATGATGGAGCCTCGGAAGAGCTTGTCGATGAAATTAGTAGGACCATTCATATGGAACTTAAACGACGTCGTGATAAGGGTTGGGAAACCGACGACGATTCTTATTATGGTGAGTCTGAAAATGAAGACGAAGATGATTGTGTTGAAAAGGACCAACCTTTGGAAATATTTGATGACATTAGTGTAGTTGACTCCACTCTTGATCTTTATAATGATCAAACACCTATTCAAAAGGTATATGAGTATGATGAAACTAGTGTGTTACAAAACTTCCATGCAACAAGGTATGAGTCTAATGAAGAGGAGTATGTTGAGAATGAGACCGGTTTGACCAATATTGTGGAAGACCCAATTGAGCTTGCATATGATTGTAATGATGATGTTAATGTCGAAACTTTGGTTAAGGCAGAAACGGACGAAGAATGGTTGCAAGGTTTAATAGAGGACCATGATATAAAAGAGGTGACTAACTCACTTGAGTTTTTCAAGGATGAAGAGGATTCCGTGATACGAGAGATTGTGCAAGGTTTGTCTAACCCTTTGCCTATTGTTTCTTCTCCTTTACCTCTTATTGGTTTGAATGTATGTGCTTCGAGAGTATTGTTAAATGACTTTGTTTCTCAATTTCCGCCATTAGAGATACTTGATTCTCATACTATGCAGGTTTTGAAACAAGAAACCGTGGTAGTCCCTGACTTCTATATTCTTTATACACTTCCAAGTGTGGACAAGAATAAGTGCGGGGGAAACTTTTATCGGTTAATAGCTTCATTTCTGTTTTATATTACTAATATTTGTGTGAAGCTAGTGTTTGCAAAACAGGTTCTATGGAAAGATCCCCAACTTTTCCGATTGTTAGTATATGGGGAATGAATCTTGCAAGGATATAGTCGGACTGACGACTTAAACCAAGCGCTGAATGGGAGGCAACCCATAGGTTTTGTATCTCTTATCTTTTAATTTTTCTTTTCTTATTTTTTTTTCTCTGATTTCTTGTCGCATATTATAAGATTTCCCACCTTGACTTTCTTTGGACGATTCAATTTACATTGAGGACAATGTAAAGTTTAAGTGTGGGGGAGTGGTTAAACATTTGTGTTGTAAAATTTTCAACTTTTGTGTAAATTAGTGAATAAAAAACTCCAACTTGTAGTTAGTTTAGAGTCACATAGTATACATGTCGCTAAGATTATATCGAGATTCTCATAAGAGTGACTGAATTTAGAGATGACAGAGAACATGATCGGGTTTCTTAATTGTATGAGAGTTAAAGTTGGATTTAACCATGCCGGTGGCAAACAAGGTGCGATCGAATTCGGTATTAGAGTAGTGGTCCCCTATAGTGGAGACTACCCATGTTACATCATGTGAGGCACCGACCTTCAATTCTTTGTACTGTCTAAATTTGTGCTTTTAGAGTGTGTGTCACCGCACGTTAATTAAGGCAGAATGGTGAGCTGCCCAACCTCCCACCATAGAAGCACTATTTTGATCTCTTGAGTGCTATTTTTATCAACCATGATGGTGACATCGAATTGCTAACTTACATACCATTTGTAATCTTGTTCGCAGTTAGCACCATCCACTTTATCTCTCTCTACACCAACATGTCCATAGAAACACTATCATCATCAACAAGAGGAGCATCACAAATTTGAAGGAAAGTTGAACATGTTCAAGGTTTACAAGCAACGGTACAGAATTGAGCAAATTTCAGATTTAAGTAAAGCAACAAAACAAGGAGCAGAATTTTTACAAGTTGAAGACTATTGTACAAGAGTGAAAATTATCAAGGATGAGAGTTCGAGAAGTTTATGATATCAAGACATATAAGTTGTGAAGAATCAAGCGGTAAAGTACTTACACCATGGCCTTTGTACTTACGTTTTTATTTTATTTGTATTTTACTTTCTCTTGTCTTAAGAAAAAAAAAAAAAAGACAAGAGAAAATTTCTTTAGGTTCATTACTAGTTTTATTGTTTTATTTCGTTTTTATTTTGTATTTGTTTTATAAAAAAAAATGGGTTTGTATGTTCGTTTTTAGTTTTGTTCTTTTAATAAAGCCAATGGAAAGAAGGAATATCTATAATGAAGTTTCAAGCGACAAGGAATTTGAGGGAAAGAATTATATTGTCAAGATTCTACGAAGTTCAAGAGCTATCATCAAGAGTTGAAGACCGAAGACGAAGATGAAGACACCGATTGAAGACCGAAGACGTTTCTATGGATGTTGTGAGAGTGGTGCTAGCTGCATGCCGAACGGATAACGAGGTAAGTAAGCATATTCCCACCTTCGTTAAGTGGTTGATTTCCTTTCTTAGAGATCGTCAGAAAAATGGGTTTTCAAAAATATTAAAAGATGTGGGTTTTCAAAACAATTCGGAGGGTTTTACCTTCCTACCATTCAACGTGTCGCAGGATTCTCTCTTCATTCCCACCTGGACACATGTGTGACCCATAAAAAGTTGTTTATTATTGAGAGCAATTTCATAAAACCCTTTCTTGTGAGGCAGAGTCGAGACTTTTGATCACTCCGAACACGATTTTCTTTCGATAAGGGATGGTTATTTCTCTCTCAACTTTTAAGGATGAGATTGTGTTCATTTATGTGTCTAACTTCTTATGACGAGTGTGCAGAATCTCTATGTCTTCTTAGCGCGTTGGATGCTATTATTTCGGAGAACTAGTAAGTTGGAAAAGTAGGTTTTGTGGGTATATCTCTAGTAAACCCTCACGAGACTATAACTCGTCCACTAGGGACACCTAGGGGTTTAAAGGCTTGTTATTTATGCTAAAAGTGATCGTATCCTCGGAGACACAGAGTTGTATGTATTGTTACAATTATTTTGTTTGATTTGCTCGAGGACTAGCAAAGTCTAAGTGTGGGGGAATTTGATAGGTGTCTAAAGCACCTAATTTTATATCTAGTATTTATGCTTTCTTTGCTATTATCCTTGTGAATTGCATCTCTTATATTTGGTTTTGAGTTTATTAGGTGAGATGGAGTCATTATGAGCAAAAGAAGGAGAAATTAGCCATTTGGAGCGAAAAAGGCAACAAGTTCAATTCACTGGCAATATTTGGAGCAATCTAGGCTGTGCAAGTTGAGTTGAACTTGGAATAGGTTGTCAGTTCCCTGAAACTGACAAGCCACATGAAATATGGTCAGCCCTTATCTCTGTAGTGGGTGCCTATATCCACATTCATTCCTACACAAGACCTTAGAATTTAGAGAAGAAGCATTCATTTCTTCTTACGCCTAAAACCAAAGAATTCTTGTAGATTGGAGATCGAGGAATTCACGTAAAAGAAGAAGTTCAAGTCGTTTCGTTGTAAATTGATGAAGGGTTAGTTTGAATTGAGAAATTGTTTGAAGAAGGATTTAATGGAGTCGAGAATGCATAGAGTTAGGGTTTGAAATCGGTGATGTTGATTTGAGAAACTAAGAAGAAATTGTAAACCGGGTTGATCTTTGGTTTGAAGCAAGAGAGAAATGGGTTTGAGTTGGTTTGTTAAGCAAGGAAGAATCCATACGGGGTTTGAAACTCGATGCAAGAATTGAATGTTTGAGCGAACAGAACTGAAATTGAGATGTCGCCGATTGTGGAGATGAATGAATGTGATTTCGAATTGTTTTATGATATTGAGTGAATGGGTCTTGTGTTGAATGTGAAAATGTTTACAGGGAAGGAGATAGAATGGTTTAAGAATGAACAACAAGTTCAATGTGTATCACCAGCTTCTGGCATACAAGGTGTTTGTGAAAATCCCTGAGTGATCAGTCCTTGTAAACTCAGTTTCAGTCACGACCAGTTCTCCCTTAGTTGTGTGTAGCTGCAAGCCATAGTTCAAGGGTTGTGTACGAGAGTTATTAGGCAATGGCTGGGGTATGTCTAGTGACCAAGTTCAGGCAGAAAGAATGCCACCAGTATGTGCTTCGCTGCCTTTGTTCCAAGGAGAAGTAGCTCGAGTTCAGGTTGCAATTCAAGCACAAATTCAGCTGAGGTTCTTGCCGCAGTACAATGGGCTAGGACTTGATTTAGAAATCAGATAAACAGAGAAGTTGGCTGAGTTATGGAGGTGATACTACGGTGAAGGGGTTACTGGTATTGGAGGCTTGTACACAGTGATATGTTGGTGGTTGAGCTTACGAAGATGAAAGTAATGGGTTTGTTTGAGCTGGTACTGGAGAACTCAGAGATGGTCAAGCCAAGGAAAGTGGTGTTGCAGATGGCTTGAGCTGCACGCCATTATGATTGGAGTTTATTGATGATGGTTGTTCTTTGCAGGGAAGGAGGTGAACTATGAAGTGGATCCAGTGCGGTTCAAATGCCGAAAACAACAAGTTGTTGCCTTGAGTTAATGGGTATTGTGGTTGCAGGGAGGAGACGACGGCAGTGTTGCTGCTGCCAATGGGAAATGATCGCAGTGAGGTAATGAGCATAGAATGGAGATGAACTAGGGGTGTTGCACGAGTTCAGTTTATGTAAAGGTGTTGACTAGATGGGTTCACTGGCTGAGGTTAGAGTTCAGGGTGGTGATGGCCAAAGACCTGAAGCGCAATAGGATTTGCGATGGCTCTGATGTTGCTGATGGGATTGCGGTGGAGCTGATGCAGTCTCTAAAGTGTTGTTGGCTGGCCTGAGATGGTGGTTACAGCTGGGAATTGGTGCTGGTAGTTGCATTTGAGCAAGAACAACACTTGGAATGAGTTGTTGCTGTCGAGATTGCAGGGGTGTAGCTGGAGTTTGAAGCAGCATGAAGGGATTTTGGAGTGAATGGAGTTGATTATAGGCTGTGTTATAGCTACAGGCAGGGATAGAAGGTTTGAATATGTGATGCATTCGAGAAATTGAGATGGAACTGTATTTGGCAGAGAGGGGTTTGTGGTTTGAACTTAAGCCATGAAGAAATTGTGTGGTTGCAATGGCTCGATGCGATCGTGATTTGCAATGGCGAGTTGATATGAGTTATGGCGAGTGGTGAATGGGTGATTAAATTGTGCATGAATGAATGAAAGAAAGTGCCGTAATGGCTTGAGCGATCTTTTTGTGTTTGTGGTTAAATGAAGGAGCATGACCCATTGCAATTGCAACAAATGGTCTTTGTTGGTTTAATGAAGTTTTGGCAGTGAGATGAATGGTTTATGTGGATTGTGCATGGATTGAACACATGGAATGTGCAGTGCAGCAATGAGCTGCAAATGAAAGCTGCAGAAATTGTGCGAAAACACGGCGAGAATGGCGAGCCGGTGGTACCAGCCCGGGATGCCGGATTTCAAAGCTTAGAGTATGGATCATAATATTTCTTGAATCATGAAGGGGGTATGAGTCGGATGCAAGAGTCGGCAATAGGATATATGAGCTACGAGTCACGCTTTTGGGTATGTTTTCGCAAGAAATAAGTTGGGTTAGATGTTTTTTTGTGAATGTATGAACATAGAGAAGGAGAGATGAGTTGCAGGAAGTACATATTTGCCTTGTGACAGTTTCAGTAGCCGGAGGCAAGTTCAAGCGGCCAAAGACGATTTTCCGACGACCGGATTCCGGCGACCGGTGACCGGATTCCGACGCTGACGTCAGCAATTCTGTCGACAATTTTGGACAAAGATTTTGGGCTTGGTGGACCACTTGGAGATGGATTTTTTTGACCTAATATTGGAAAGAGTATCCTTTTGGAATGGGAGAAGGCTTGATTATCTCTTTTTCTATCTTATATCTTTTTGCCTCTACTCTTTGTTCTAGGGTTTAGAACCATGAAAGTTTTCTCTTTATTCTTGTGATGAACTCCATGAATATGAGTACCTAGTTTTCTTTTGGTTATGGATTAGTTGGATTTCCAAACATGAGTTTTTGTTCAATAAATTAGTTTTCTCTCATATTATCGTTTATGATTCACTATTAATATTGTTACATGATTTGAATGCGTGTTTAGTCGAGTCGCGAATCGAGTGAGTTTGCTTTCATCTTTATTGCTAGATTAGGGTTATTATACGAAAAAGTGATAATTCCTGATTGCAAGTAGCATAAATATGATTATAGTTTGTAGTGATATATTCTTATGATCATATGTGAACCATAACCTTTGTTAAATCGGATTAGTGCTTTTACACGTTCGATTGCTTTGATTGGTCTGATTTCATAGAACCTAGTGCATCTAGGGAATTAAACTTGATTAGTGCTTTTACACGTTAGGTTGTTCTTTTAGATAAAATTCATATTCGCATCTTTTAATGTGTTTGTTGATGACAAGAGGAGATTAGCGGGATATTCTTGCGATCAAGGTATTCTAGGTCCTTTGATAAAATTTGAGATTAAAATATCAATTCTAATTATTGTGTAGAAAACATGTTTGTGATTGAAGACGAAATCCATGACCAATACTTTCTCATCCTTGATTTGATTTGTTTACCTTTATTGTTTGCTTTTATTTAGTTTTAATTTTATAAAAATCAGAAAACCCCCGGTGTTATTTATAGGAAACCGAATCAATTTGACAACCAAGACCTCTTTGTGGGAACGATCCTTTCTTGCCCTTGCTTCATTATATATTTTGAGTAGTAAGAAAGTGTAATTTATTTTTGACGCCTACGACAGCGATCACATATGTTCACCGTCAGCCCAACATGGGCCCCACGTGATCGATCTCCCCAAAGGAGGTCACGATTTGCCCAAACCGTTTGGCCAAAGTCACGTGTGCGTGACTGATTCAAAACCTAATTAGGGTTTGCGGCAATGCAAATATGTCGTAGTTCGATCATGACCATCCATCTTCGCCAGCCTAAACAGAGGGTGTAAATATAGACTCAAGAGGTCCCAAGGATGTCAACGTGATCACCATGGGCCCACCTTTGCGTGTGACCGGCCGACCTATGCAGACTAGGGCTCGGTACCTCGAAACGCACGCCCAAAGGTGGCATGCCAAACGACTTTTAAAATCTTTGCGGCAATGTATTTCTGTCGCAAATCGATCACAACCACTCATCTTTTCCGGTCAGTTGAGTGGCCTCGATTGAATCTTTGTGGGACCGAGAGGTGTCAGCATGCACACTAGAAAGCCGTCTTCATGCATGACCGATCAGCCCACTCAAAAAAAGCGCCAATGCTTGGATTCGATCAAGCCAAAGAGGGATGTTAGTGCACCTCTAAAAACCCTAAAATCCATCCACGGCAGCAAATATGTGTCGTAAATCATCTCGTCCGTCCAACTTTGCCAGCTTGGTCGGACGGCTTGGATTAAAAGTTAGGCGATCAATGAAGCACCTCAATGATTACCGTCCGCCACCCTGCCATAGGGAGTGATCGACCAGATGGTGGCCCGCCATGCGACCTCTAAGCGATCACTCGAAGATGGTTGGACGTGTTACCGTTTTAAGACGCTTAATCCGCGACTTGTTCAATCAAGCTTTAAAACAATGATGCTTCATACATATCGATTGTTTTGAGATGCTTGTTTAAAAGTGATGCATTACATGCATCGAGCATACACGATATTTCATGAATATCAATTCCATAAATAACTTAGTTATTTAACCTGATAGCACCCTATGCTATCTTTTGCGGCGGGTCACACGACTCGACCCACTCATTCGATACATCAAGCATGTCACAAACTGGGGGATACTTACTGGGGTATTGGTCTGGCGGTTTACAGCGTGCGACGTGCAACGCGCCCATTACGAGAATGTGTCAGGAGGCATGGACGGTTAACGATGATGAGGGAAGTGGGCAAAGGTGTGATCGTGTGACAATCACCTACACGACCCCACTACTCCATCACTCAACTTCCTCCACTTCCTACGAGATGAGGATTGCGCTCAAATGACTTGTATAAATAGGTTCTCCAACCTATTTTCACCAACACAGAGAAACCAAGTGTTGTCACAGTATCCAGAAAACACCAGAACTGATAGCTTACATTGTGCAAGCCAGTTCAATATTCTGATACAAGTCATAAACAACCAACACCTTCACAATCTCAACACCTTCTCCGCTTCCCTCCCTAAGATCAACCCCATCTCCTTCACTTTGTGACCGAAGCAAGTCTGGAACGGCCATTTCTTGGTTTAGGCCAGAATTGTATAGATTGATCTCTCGAATCAAAAGCACTCCCGTGCATTGCATTTGTTTAGGGTTTAAATTCATTTCCCATCCACACACACCCAAAATTACCAAAACCAGCAGAAATAGTTTTAACCCATAAACAATATTGTCATAGTATTATTACACAACATCAAAGTTCAATTGTATCACAACTTTGAAAACAATACTATGGTGATATGTATCACTCCCCCTTAGTCAATACTTCATCTCGACATGAAAACCACTCCCCCTTACATAATGATCCGTAAACCATGTGTATTTGTAGTATGAAACTACACATTAATTCCCCCCCTTTTTGTCAATATAAATTGACAAAGGTACGAAAACTAGTGGGATCCTCATGAAATTTTCATAGAGACACTTCATGACCAAAAGAGAATAATATACCAACTTATTTAGATGCAATCATATAGCCGAAGCTAAATGCATTCATCAAGGAGTTTATAAATATACAAGATAACCCCTACAAAATTCCACAGCCACACTCCCCACAAAGATTTGGCAATAAAGCATAAGTTCAAAAAGAACTCTCCCCCATAATATGTCATTCCCGAAAGAACAACAATGGCGACCTTGCTTTTACAAGAAAAGAAGGATTTTCTTTGGATATAACCAATTCACATGAGAACATGAATTTGTATCCAAAAATATCAATTGAATTAGCCACAAAAATGATCAATTCAATTGGTCATGCTCGACATAAGAAAACTTACGGAGCAACACGGTACATACACAAAGATGTGGATCAGGGAAAGATCAATACTGCGGAATAAACAAAGATTCATTCTATTTTTCATCACTATTTGCACAATGACATATAATATAGACTTAATCTTTGTAAACAAAAGTTTATCCTTTCTTCCATCAATAATGACATAAAAGGCTTAACTTTTGTAGTCAAATGTTCATTCTATCTTTTATCAATACTTTCATATCGACATATAATAGAGATAACTTTTGAACAAATATGGGACAGTCAAGGTTCACGGACGTAAACAACATATCCCATAACAATTTGCAATATATGAAATCATAAAGATTAAAATTGCAAAAATAATCTTCCAAAAAACTTAGAATTTAAATAAATAAATCTAAAAACATGAAGATGAAAACGTTGGACATAGCTATGTGTACTCACAATAATGGCTATTCCAAAGCCTTGTTATTCTTGTTAAAAACACAAGAATAAAATTCTCATAAGAAGATTTACTAGTCAAAATCAAAAAGAAATAAACTCTAAAACCAAACATGATCACAAGCGATAAAACACGAAAAGCTAGTCATCATCTTCATCATCGGAGACCATAAAGGTGGCTTGAATCCTATCCATGTCGTCCTTGATTTCTGGAAACTTGGTAGCAATCACAAGTAATTGTTCTTGCACACACCTTACCTTGGCATTAACCTTATCAACACTTTTGAGAATTTGATGAAGAAGATTCATGGATGTGGAATCACATGTGCCATCAAGGGTGTCGCTTTTTTGTCTCTTGCAAGCATTTTCCTTCATACGTTTGAAGGTACAAGGGCGGACTATCTTGGGAGTTCCAATAGAGTTCCCATCGGATCTATAGAGAAAGTGCGACAAATTCGCTCAATCAAGCAAGGATATCCTAGCTTTTTGTTGGTAGACGTCATCAACAACATTTGATATATGATAAACCCACAAATGTCGAGACTTTGAGTTTCCAACACAAGAAAATAACCAACTCTGCAAACTCACGACTCCAACGGGAATTCTCAACCGTGGAGGGACAAAGGTTAGATATACCAAGTTTCCCAAAAGACATCAAGGAAAGATTAAGATAGTTGGTAAGAAATTTTCCTTCATTCCAAGAAACACTCTTACCACAAAGACCATTAGAGATAGTTTCATAAGAAGGTCGATCACGACTAGGTCTTGGGAGACGAAAACTCCCTAAAGGAATTTTAGTAATCCTTGAAATTAACTCTCTATTAATAAGAATCCTTTCTCTATTTATCATGGTCTTAAATTCCATGTCCTCATAATTACATCATAGATGTTAGCATAGAAGATTCTTGTAAGAGTGTCAAAGCCTTCACCAAGACCATCAAAGGTATTTCCAAGCTTGAATTTTTCAAAACAAACTAAATCCTCTTTATGTACACTAGTGAAATCCAATTTTTTTTCTAGAATAAATCTTTTAGATGAAATCTTTTCAAAAACCTTAGCACAAAAATCATTGACAAATCTAATCTTAAGAGAACTTTGATTTATAGGAAGATTCATGCTAGAGGATGAAGAACCCAACTTTTTTGAAATTCCTTTTGAAACCTTGAAATTCATCATGAGATCTTAGAAATTGGAGAGGAAGGAGGAAGAGAATACTTACTTGGAATGAACCTTGAACACCATTTTTTTTTATTCTTCTCCAAAGATGATTTAATGGGGAAAATACATGAACCCTAGATCGTTCACGTACGCGGAAAAGATGGGAGAAGGAAGAAGGTACGCGTACGTCTCCTTTATATACCCAAAGATGGGCTTGGACCCGTTTCTGAACCGTGACCCACAAAAGGAATGTAGGATTTCTTGGGTGTTCAAACACCAAAGTTATGCACCATATGAAAACACACAAACGTGCGAAAAGACGGTGCAGTAGAAAGCTTATTTTACAATTATCCTGAGAAGGACAAACATATTAACCAAGGTACAAACAAATCAACCCGTTTCTTGCCCCATCTCAACATATATACAAATGGGGTAATGCCAAACAAGTTACCAAGTGGCAAGATGTGCAGAGAGACCCTCATGCATCATTTCCGGTTGATATTTGTGAACAATACCAGTAATATAATTATGGTTAATAGAGCTTTCTAACTTTTGACTAGAAAGGATATTTTTATGATAACTTGATCCTATATCACACACACACGAGACCATTTTGTTGGTCCTTCTTGTGTTGAAAATATGTTTAGTCCGTACATCATGCTTGCATGATTTGATATGTACAGAACTTTTATCAGAGAGATTCTTATTCTTAATCGAATTAAGTTTTCCTAAAAATCTAAAAATATTCTCAAATGATCTAAATAGATCTTTGTCAATTGATTCATCTCGATAGTATTCCTCAAAAAGATCAAGAGTTAATCTATTGAGATTTCATATCTTTGAGCTTAACGAGCGTTTTCTCAATCTGCCTTTCATAGAGGAACTTTTAGTTTTTCCTCTAGATTGTTTCTTATCATCTAAGTTTTCCAAAGTCTTAGATGGAATAAGATTTTCATACTGACCTAAACGTCTAGATGATAATAATCTCTAAACAATCTTTAAGGAATTCTGATGTGCGTTACAGATGCCAAGAGTAAGTTTCCCAAAGAAGGTTTCCATGAGGATAAACTTTAGGTATCAGTCAAACACAAACTTATTAGGTTTATAGTGTTTGCCTGCTCTGATACCAATTGAAAATGCGGGGGTCTAACAACCACATCCAACAATTCGTTTGGCAATATGAGAGGACTTACTCTAATATACTTCGAGAATCAACTAGACAGTCAGACTCAATCTAGAGAAAAGTATATACAAGAGTTTAATATCTCTATCTCTTAATTCAATCCGCAATCAGCAAATAGAAATATGCGAGCTCGATTGAATATAAGAGTAGTTAACTTGAACGGTACCAAAGACCAATGTTCAAGGATCAATCAATTTCAATCAACAACCAAAGGTTGGATTTCCTAATTGATCGATACAACGCACAACCTGTGATATTTCAATTATATAACAAAATATAATGCGGGAAAGAAATAACACAGACAACATAATTTTGTTAACGAGGAAAACCGCAAATGCAGAAAAACACCGGGACCTAGTCCAGCTTTGAACACCACACTGTATTAAGCCGCTACATACACTAGCCTACTACCAATGAACTTCGGACTAGACTGTAGTTGAACCCTAATCAATCTAACACTGATTCAAGGTACAGTTGCGTTCCTTACATCTCTGATCCCAGCAGGATAATACGCACTTGATTCCCTTAGTTGATCTCACCCACAATCAAGAGTTGCTACGACCCAAAGTCGAAGACTTGATAAACAAATATGTCTCCCACATAAATACCTATGAGTTTTGTTCCGTGTTTTGATAAATCAAGGTGAACATGAACCAATTGATAAACCAGTCTTATATTCCCGATGAACAACCAAGTATTATCAATCACCTCACAATAATCTAAATCGTATGATGGCGAAACTAGATATTGTGGAATCACAAACGATGAGACGAAGGTGTTTGTGATTACTTTTTATCTTGCCTACCGGAGATTAAATCTCGAGAAAATCTTAGAGAAGATAGTACTCAAACGATAAAATCGGGCAAGATAAGAACACACAACTACAAAGAAAATAGTTGGGTATGGCTTCACAATCCCAATGAAGTCTTTCAAGTTGTTAACCTACAGGGTCTCGATAGAAACCTAAGGTTAAAGGAGAATCGACTCTAGTTTATGCAACTAGTAACACACAGGAGGTGTGGGGATTAGTTTTCCCATTTGCTAGAGTTCTCCTTTATATAGTTTTCAATTCAAATCAGGGTTTGCAATCTATGTTACCTTGGTAACAAAGCATTCAATATTCACCGTTACATGAAAAACCTGATTCAACCAAGCTAATATCTTTCAACTGTTAGATCGAACTTAGCTTGTTTCACACAAATGAAATGTACCCTCATTTAGGTTTATATAACCGTACTTAAACGTGTACACCATGTTGGCTCAACAATAGTTAACCGAAGTTAGCCATATGATTACTCTCATATCAATCTTGTTCATCTTAACCATAACTAGTTCAAATGACTCAAATGAAACTAGTTAAAGAGTTGTTCAATTGCTATATTCTCATAGAAGTATACAAGAACAAAATTGAAGCAAAATTGGTTTGATTCACTCGAATCAATCATGAACATTATAGCCACGGTTTGCAAAGATTGCATTTTTTATTATATAAATATTTAATTTATGTTCATGTACATAACCGATTTTAGAACTTTAACCTCCAAGTATGCAAACGGGTACGCATACTTGAAATACCCGGACCAAGATTGGGTTTTGCCAGTACACAAACGGGTACGCGAACTTTCAATCCCAGCAGAAATTATCGGACATGAACCTGTACGCCAGTACGCAAACGTGTACGCATACTTAGGTTCCCGGATTTCTCAAACCAACAGGTACGCGAACGGGTGCGCATACTATGGTTCCCGGACATGGATTACATATGTGCAAGAGTGCACACCATGACATATCCAATAATGGTTAAGTGGTATAAACTCTTATTTCAATCATTGAAACTTTCTTAGAGGATGACAATATCCGTTTTCACACACTATTAGCATCAAAGTAATTTTCAAGTTATTGAAATAATCATAACGAAACATTCCAAGTTTACATCAAATGATTGTATCACACAAACCATGTAAGATGTTGCTCGAAAATTTTCACATGATCATCTTTTTACTTGCGTCAAGAATATAAGATGAACTTGGTTGAAGTGAAAGCTTGCCAACACATATTCCGAGAAAACTATATCGTAAAACGACTTATGTCTCAATATAGTAGATAGAGTAGAAATAGACTTTTCAAGTGACAGATGAGTATCAGTCTCCACATACCTTTTGTTGATGAAGTTCCACAAGCTCTCCTTAGTAGTTCTTCGTCTTCAAATGATGAACGCCGTGAAGTCTAAGGCTCAACTACACAATCTATGTCCTAGTCCGAGACATCTTTAAATAGGCTAGAAATCAAGACTTATAGTTTTGATCACTAACATTGACAAACATGCTTGAGATAGCAACGCATGGGAGTTCGACCGAGCGTGCTCTAACACCACCAAATCACTTAACGAAACAAAAACACAAAATCAGAAAGTATTTTTGATAGTAATATATCACAACATCAAGTATATCATGATAACATCATAAAAACTTGATCAAATTTATAGACGTACCTTTTAGAAGAATCACATCATGAATCCTACGACTTCGCCAGATATTCAAAATTTTACCCAACATAATATGTGCAACCTAATTAATTCTTGTGTTTCTGTCACAATTTTTCATACTAGGGCATTCTTGGTGAGGATTCATTTTAAACACAATCAAGTTGCGATGGGGTGAACATTGCTTTGTTCACCATATGTGGTACATTGGGATAAACTTTTCCACATCTATGGAATTTTCACCATGTGTAGGTTTTGGCTTTGTTTGTTTCTTCTTCCTCTTATACTTTATTTTCACCTTTCGGTTATCATGGGATTACTTTTAAAACCAGATACATATCCATCTTTCCCACGAGAAATTCGACATCCATAATCATGGAATCCACCTTTTCTTTTGTCGTGATTTTTTTTGGGAAATTCTTCCTCTTGGAATTTAATGCTCCTTTGATGTTCTTTGGTATCTATCTATGAGTGGATTTAGGAATAATTGGAATCTTCTTCCCATAATTCTATCCAAGATGTCTCATGAGAAAATTGGATTGACTATTCTTTTGCAAGTTAGTATTTCTCCAATTGGGAGTACAAATCTTGTCTGCACCTTTTTCTTTCTGTAATCTTGATAATTATGAAGGGATTTCATAAAGCGTTTATAGGCAAAACTCGGCTTATCAGAAAACTGATTCCTTTGCATAAGGGTTGGAGGTTTAACACCCATATAATGAAGGGGATCAACCTTCTTATACATTATAGGTTTGGCCATTTTTGTGATGCCCAAATAAGAACATCGTGAAGTTTCTCATTCCTTTTGCGAAAACGATATCCCTTTAGCAGGTGACCTTTATTTCTATAAGAATAACAAATATAAAGAATGTAATTATATGGATGCATGTGTGTTGGATTTGGAGCCTGATAAAATTTGATATTTTCAACATTGACTAGCGTTTGAGGTATTTCTATGCTGATATTAGTGGAAGCCTTTGGTTGAGAAGAATCTCTAGCCTTTACAAATTTTATATCTTTGGAACATATATTGCCTTATTTCTCAATCCTCGTGTACCACGATGATTTTACTTACTCCTAGCATTGAGGTTAATTTATTAAGGATATTATTAAACTTTTTAAAATCCTCTTCCAACAACTTGATTTTATCAGCATCAACAACTAGATCATCCTCACGGTATTTTTCTCGAGAGAAACATGCACTTTCTCTGTTTTTTATTGGGAGTTAATCCTTGCTTCAGTTGCAACAAATTTTTCTTCCAACTTATAGAAATCTCTATAAAGGTTACCATATTCAAGTGATTTTTACTTATCTCTTCCTCACGATCTTTGAGAATAGAATTGTTAAGGCAATAACCAAAAACCTTCGTAAATCTTTCTAAATGTTTCTCTATTAATATTTGAGTCATCTTCACCATAAATTTCATCCACCTGTTTATCTAGGCTAGTCAATTCTAGAGAGAAAAATCCTACTAGGAAGCCATATATATTTAACATAAGTTGGTTTCGGTATGATAGTTATAAGTCTCTTATTGCTAATAATTGGAATCATGCTAATAATGGATTTCATTCTTTCATTTTAAATTAAATCTTTATATAATGTTGAGCTTGTCTTAAGACAATGGAACATGACCAGTTTTGGTAATATTCAGACTCAAATTAATATCATACATGATAAATTTGGCATGGTTTTGCAGAATGCCTTTAGGGATAATAATTTATTTGAGATCACTAATCTTGAAAATCATCTTAAACATTGGTATTAGGTTCAACATGATTTTTATATGCAAAGGGTTAAAGATGATTTGCCTCTTCATGATACAAATACTGGGTACTTTCATTACAAGGTGAAATATAAAAAAAAAGGAGAACCCAAATAGACTCTATTCAGTCTAGTTTAGGTGTTTGGCTATCTGAGTAGTATATCTAATGAATTAAGAGAATATTTCTCTAAGGTTAGTAGGACCATAACTCCTGATAACCCTGAAGAATTTCTAATGAATCTGGACCCCTGCATAACTGAAGAAGAAAATGCTGCTCTTCTTCAGACTCCTACCGATTAGGAGATTAAAGGCGTGGTTGGTGATAGCATCACCAAAATGGTAAGAGATTTTTCCTCTATAGGCATTACTTAAACAAATCAACCATAGTTTTGTCAATTTCATGCCAAAATGTACTACAACTAAGAGTGCCTCTGAAGCCAATCAGTTTAATAATGTAACTTAAAAAGTTATTTCTAAGATCTTAGCTAATACGTTAAAAAGATTATGGATAAATTTATAAGTCCTTATCAAGTTCGCCTTCCTTTAAATCTAGGTTAATAAATCGATATATAGTAATAACACATGACATTGTTGACACAATGAAAAAGTGTAGGCTAAGAAGAAACTTATGGCAGTTAAACTTGACATGTCAATAACTTTTGATAGGATTATGTGGAATTCTTTGGTAGCAAATCTTATACGACTAGGGTTTCATGAAAATTGGTGTGAAAAAACTTATGAGTGCGTTTCAACTGTCTCGACTCCTATCCTCCTTAAGGTCACGATGTTGTGTTTATCTCACAAGGGGTCTTAAACAGTGAGACCCTCTGTCCCCATATATATTTGTAAAATGCATGAAATCTTTACTTTGCCTTCTTGTACAAGTTGGGAGTGATGCTAGTATTCAAGGAATTAAGGTTACAAAAAATCGTCCTTCAATTAGCCACTTGTTCTTCGTGGACGACCGTCTTATCTTTATTAGAACCACTGTATCTGGAGCTAAACAATTAGAGGAGATAATCATAAATTTAGCAAAATTTCCGTGGCAATCAATCAATTTTGAAAAGTCTGGTCTCGCTTTTAGTCCCAAGACTAATCCAAATACTAAAAATCACATTGCTAGTATTCCCATTATTAAGAGAATTGCCTTACAAGATATAAGTATCTAAGAGTACCACTCTTGATTCAAAAAAAAAAAAAAGTTAGAAACTTTTGCTCACCTGAAGGAAAATTTCGGTAATAAGCCAGCCATGTGGAAGGGTAAACACCTTAATCAGCCGGGAAGGACTGTTCTTACACAAACAATATTTAGGATCATAAGCTTCACATCACCTACCGGTGTTTTCCATGCCTAAAGTGCTCATTGATAAGTTTGATATGATCCAGAGAATTTTTTTACTTAACAAAAAACATAATAGAAGCATTCAATTGATTGCATGGGACACTGTTGCTCAGCCTAAAGTACTAGGTGGCTTGAACATTAAAAATATGAAGTTATGTATACTGCCCTTCTTAGTAAGCTTGTGTGGAGGATGATTACTGAGGAAGATTCTATATATTCTTTCATAATGAAATGTAAGTATTTTTTGACTCATAATCCTCTTCATCATGTTAATGACAAACAAGGTTCTTGGATCTGGAAGGTGTATGCAGAGGATTGAAGACTATTAGGGAAAATTACTGCTGGGAGGTAGGAGACGACATGAGTATATCTGTATGGAAAGATGTTTCGATTCCCGAGTGGAAAAAACCACTATCTTCCCATTATGTTTCAGCATTTGTGAAAGCACGATCATGTAATGACTTGAGCCCTCAATCGATAATGTCCCCACTTAGCCACTGTGGTTATCAAGTAGTGTGGGTTCCCATTATATTTCAACATCTATAAAAACTGTTGATCATGTAATGACCCGACCCTTCACCGATATTGTCCCCACTTAGCCAATGCAGTTATCCAGCTGTGTATGGTTTTTCAATAGGCATATTTGCGGTAGTCCAGCAACAACTTCCCAAGAGATCACCCATCCCTGGATTACTCCTGCACGAGCACGCTTAACTGCAGAGTTTTTCTGCCAACTTTGGAGCCAATTGTGTTGAAAAGGCCTCGATGTTAGGAAAGAACAAACAATTACTTATATTTCATTCAACAAACTACCGCGGAATATTGGGGTATTACCGATCAGTTGATTGATCACAATACTAAAACTTGGAAAATGGATATGTTGCATAGCATGTTTGATGATAAAACTGTAAATGACATTGTATGAATTAAAATTCCTTCTCATGGCAAGGACCAGTTGCGTTGGGTGCAAGATTTTGATGGGTTTTCTTCTGCTAAGACATCACATCATCTGGCTGGGTCTTGCAGGTATCAACAACGAGAAAAAAAAAGCAAATGGAAACAACAACTCACTATGGCTCTTGGCGCAGACAACGTCCCCAACAAGGTGACCAAGAAGACCCAGTATTTAATCATATCCAGTAGGATCTGCTCCAAGCTGTACAAAGGTAGATTCCTCCTCAAGATGACTTAGAGTTGTATACACTGTTAGTAATGTTGTTAACAACTGTACATGTAATAGGAATTTTCCTTGGATTAAGCTTTAAAAACTAATCTCCCTCCTAGGATTATGCACTTCTTGTGGAAGTGTGTGCAAGGGTGCTTACCAGTTAGGGACAAAATATCAAGGAATGTGGAGGCTGTTAGCCCCAATTGTCCCCGCTGTGAATGGGCGGTAAGAGTCGACCCAACATTTGTTGTTATAATGTGATATAACTAAGAAAATTTGGTTGGTTGTTGATATTAACCTCGCATGTTTGATTAGTGAAGCCTTTATTAATGATTGGCTAGTTAGCTGGTACTTTGCGGGTGTTAATAATGATGGGAATCAACATGAGATGATAGAAATTGCAGATTTCACACTCTTGAACATTTGTAAGCTAAGAGGTGCATCAACTTTTGATAATGCACAAGTGTATGTAGTTAATACAATTAGTCAGATCAACTGTGGCAAGGCGAAATGGGCAGCTAACAACTATAATCAGTTGTTGGTTAGAAATACATACCCTAGACTTAGGGTCAAGTTGCTTGGAAAAACCATCAATATCATTTACAAAGATCAATTACGATGCTTATTTATTAAAAGATGCTAAACTTATGGGAACTGGTTTGATAATGGTTGATGATGCAGTCAATTGGAGAGCGGCGAGACGTATACCAGCATTAGCTCAAGATGCTGAAAAGGCATAAACGACTTGATGCATTGGAAGAGATTAAGTGGGAAGTGGAGTATCAAGTCCTAAATCTACAGTTAAAAGGGATTTTTTGTCAATGTGGTGAATGCGATTAATGGCAAGATAACATCAGCGAACGAACAAAAAATAGTATTCTCTATGATTATTTAGAATTTCTTAAATTTTTTTATAAGTTTCACATAAAAATAAAATATTTTAATTAGTGGAAATGTTGTTATGTCCAAGAGAAACCAATGCGATCGAAGATCTTTTGGCAAAAGACGCAAACTTAGTGAAAACCCTGTTTTCTGGTACGACATTTTTTTTTGATTCAAAATAAGTGACTTTATTAATAGATTATCTGCTTACATTTTGTAATTCTTTTGAAACTACGTCTTGTATGTTAGGAGAAATTTCAGTAAATTCAAAATCACTCTTACTACTTCTTGCGTTTTTAGCTAAGAAGTCTGATACATTATTTTTAGTTCTATGGATCCAATTGAAAACTCATAAACTATGTTGACCTAATAAAAACTTAGTATCCAAGATAATGTTTTTATTCATCCAATGAACATGACAGTTTTGCTCATTGATTGATTTTATCAAAGACTAATTGTCTGATTCGAAAACTACTCTTTCATATCCTCCGGCAGCACCCCATTCCACAACTTCTTTCATAGCAATACATTTCAGCTGCTCTACTTTATAGTCTCTTAGAGCGTCCACAATGGACGACCATAACCAAAATTTTGGTCCCCAAACGAACCACAGTGGGACAGAGTAAAGATTAAATACTAGACCAAAACCAAATATCATACCAAATATGGTATGAAATCCAGACCAAAACTATATTTGGTTGAGCGGAAGATAAAAGTATGCTCGATACCGGGCGCAGTTTTAAAGTTCGTTTGGAGTGGGACGAATACATAAGCTACGCACGAAATCCAAGCGCAGCTTAAATGTCTGTTTGATGGTGGGGCGGATGTTATACATCCGTTTCAATCATGGTCAAGCATTAAGTGGGGCGGGCATATAATGTTGGCTTGATGACAAGCGAACATTTAAGCTACGTTTGAACCAGGCAAGCTTATTATGTGCGCTCGATCAAATTTTACTCGTTCACCGCAACATGGCAGCACGGAGTAAACCTATTTTTTTTAGTTTTTTTTTGGTTTTTGATCTTTGGTGATACTCGCGCCACTGCAGTTGCTCTTAGCAACCCTATCTATCTTATATCAGAAAATTTGCATGTATCTCAGTAATTTATTAATGAAAACTTCCTGTCTATTTATATAAAAAATAATCATATTAATTTTTTTTTAATTAACGTATCCCGATTTTACCACCTTGGGCTCAAAATATATATGTAGCCATGGACATGTTTAATTATATGCGCAGTCCTCCAAAAAAGTACATATTTAACGCATTTATTTAATTGGTTAATTAGTTAAGTGACGCTATGTTCCACTTTTAGAATCCCGACCCTCGTTCCTATTCCTAGCACTGTGGAGATTAAAATGTTACCGAGTGTGCACAACGTGGATGATACTACGTTGACCGGGATAAATCCCGTGATTATCACCGGGTTGGACATCGAATGGACAAAAGGGAGTGATTCTAGCATCTACGGTGGTAATGGTGGAGGTGAGTCCCACCATCGCACACACGGTGACATCCACGGGATACTCTCCCGGTGTACAAATCATTGCTGGCACAACGTTGTAACCACAAAGTCCACTCTTACGTAATCCCGTCTCAGAAATCAGCGGTGATATACCAAGCAAATGTACCACGAAATTTCAACCGCAAAGCATCATAGCATTATCTTTTTCAAACAGAACAAAATTCAATAATATCAATATTTAATTTTCTCCCAAGAAAATGCCAGAGTTGCAAACGTACTAGTAAGTTCTAAGTCGGTACCCACACAACCACAACTTCAACGGCGGACATATCGAATCTTTTTCTTCACTCCAGAATCAACGGTTAAAGCTCATCCAAAAGAGAAACACAGCAAAAAAGTTGTAACCTGTTCAACAATAAAAAATCAGTATTTAGGGTTTATTTACCCTTTTCCCTACCTCCTCACACTTATCGATCACCACCACCGTATTATTCCTCTCTCATTTTCTCTCTCCTGAAAAACTCCTCTGTTGTTTCTTCTTCTTCGAATCAAGAAATAATGGGAAAAGGACCTGGTCTTTACACTGATATCGGCAAAAGAGCCAGAGGTACTACTAATCTATTCATTCATTCCGTTTGATTTCATTTCGATTTCGTTTTTCCTGAGAATTTTTTGTTGATTTTTTTGGTTTTTTGTTGTTGTTGTTTATAGATCTTCTGTACAAGGATTACCAGAGCGATCACAAATTTACTGTCACTACGTATACTTCTACTGGTGTTGTAAGTACTAATATTTGAGTTGAGATTTGTTTTTTTCTTTTCTTTATTTGTTAAGTTGAGAAAGTTAGGGTTTCTGATTGTTGAAGTACGGATTCGTGGATTTGTGCATGTTACTTCTTTATTTGTTTTGATTTGGAAACGGATTTTAAGAATTGATTATTGTTTCGCTGATTACAATCTTCATTTAATTATTATGATTTTTCTTTTCTTTGTATAAATGGCGGTGTTGATAATGTGATTTCGGTTTGTACGGATTGTATTAGTTTTTTTCTTTTTCTCTTTGTATTTTGCTGTTTTTCTTTTGTTATGATGACTAGATCTTGAATGTAAGGCTTCTTTGGATTTTCATCTGAGCGATTTATCTGGTTTTGACATGCCTCTTCTTGTTAAATGATATTACATGTAGTCTGTTTATTTTATCCTTACTTTACTATTTTGTCATCTTGGCTGTTTTTGTTTATTATGCTGCTAATGACCTTCAATAATCAGATTGAAGCCTAGATCCTTCTTTGTATGTCTTGTTTTGTTTTTGAGTTAGGTTTGGACAATTGTGTAATGTGAATGTGATATGTGTACTCTAGTTTGCGCCACAAAGTTTGTTGAATATTTGCAGGTGCTTTATAAATCAGTTTGCAAGTTACAAAGACTGTAGGTGCAATAATTTGATTTAATTTGGTTGAGGATTTGATTTTGAAGCTCTATGAAATTTACATAATAAGTTAATGAAACGATCTTCTTCATGAATTTCTGGACACTAGGGTTTTATATAACTAATGTGGCATATTTTTGTTTATTTTCTGTTAACTCATTTCTTTCGTTGTGTACTGCAGGCAATCACTTCTACTGGAATCAAGAAAGGTGAGCTGTTTATAGCTGATGTTAACACTCAGCTGAAAAACAAGAATATCACAACTGATGTCAAAGTGGACACTAACTCTAGGGTAAGTTTTAATTTTTAATTTTTTTTTGTAAATAGTTGATTGATGTTTTGTTGTAGCTGTACGCATATATTAACAGTCTACAATACAAACGAACACCGAACAACTTCACCAATATGAATTAGTTTCTCTGTTATCTTTTTCAAATATATTAATGTCCATGATTTATCTTGACACTTTCAGCTCTTCGCAACTGTTTCAATCGATGAGCCTGCACCTGGTCTCAAGGCAATTTTTAACTTTGTTGTTCCCGATCAAAGGTCTGGCAAGGTAATTGGTTCCCACCTTTCTGTTAACTTTTTTTCTGTCAGTTATTTTAGCAACTACATCAGACATTGTGGAGTATAGTCAATGCATTTTGTCGACTGTTCATCTCATCGAAGTTCTTCTCGTTGTCTCAATTTGTTGCCACGGTCGATGGGTTATTAAATAAAAAATATCTTTGCTTATTTTACCATGCATTTGTAATCTGCCAGATGCATCTGTTAGCATTGATCTGTATTAGATTAGAAATTTAGAAGGTGCAGATCTTTATCTTACTCTGTTTATGTAATCTAGTAATCTTTTGCTGGGAAGTACAATGGTGTTTTGCCTGTATTGTGTTTCTAATGATCGTAACATGAGTGTTATGTAAGTGATGAATCACATTTCTGAAGGTGCTTTGTAATAATGAGTATTTTGACTGGTAACAGCTCGAACTTCAGTATCAACATGAGTACAGCGGTATCAGTACTAGCATTGGCTTGACAGCAAACCCCGTTGTCAACTTCTCTGGTGTTGTAGGAACACCCCTTCTTGCTCTTGGTACCGATCTTTCTTACGACACTGCATCCGGTAACCTCACCAAATGCAATGCTGGAGTGAGCTTCGCTAACGCTGACCTGATTGCTGCTGTCACTTTGTGAGTATTTTCTTTTGAGCTCTTTCAGAAGTAAAACTCATAGATAGCTGATATGGATGGCAGACTCTTTGTTTTTAGCTGTTCAGTGCTTTTCTTATTTTGATTGCCAGGCTCCTTTTTTTGTTGTTGTTGATGTGGTGTTTTTCTCTCTCTCTTTTTTCAGGAACGACAAGGGTCAGAACCTCAATGCTTCTTACTACCACATTGTCAGTCCCTTGACCAATACAGCTGTTGGTGCTGAGCTTGCCCATAGTTTCAGTACAAATGAGAACACCTTGACCATCGGTACCCAGAAAGCTCTGGACCCATTGACTTCTATCAAGGCTAGGATCAACAACCATGGTAAGGCAAGTGCTCTTATCCAGCACGAGTGGAGGCCAAAGTCCCTCTTCACCGTCTCAGGCGAGGTAGACACAAGAGCAATTGAAAAGAGCGCTAAGGTGGGTCTCTCTGTGGCTCTTAAGCCATAGAGAAGCTATGGAATAAATTTTTTTCTTCTTCTGAGAACTGAACAGGTTGGGAGAGCGGGTATGGAGGTAGAAAAGGCTTTTCCATATCAGTATTTTGAAACCAAATAATGTAGGTAGAGAACTACAAGTTCCTTTTTTGAACCGATTTATTGGGATGTCTGTCTGTCTTGGTGGTTGTTATCAATCAGTTTCTGCTTTTATTGTGGTTGAAATGGGGCCTTTGTATAAAAACAATTTGACCTTGGTTTCATGGTTTTGTCTTCATTTTAAAGATGATGCCTTTCTGCTTGGTGCCTCACTGTCTACTATACCCAGATTTTCTGGAATATGAGATGGTTATTTGTTTTTATTATCTGGAATGTGAGACTTCATTTCATTTGGTGAATGTCTGGTACCATAGATGACGGCAAAAATTATGCATGATATTGTGCTGGTATCCCTGGAATCAGTGATTGTGGGCGAAGGCTAGGTCTTTTGAGGTTTTGGTTAAGATGTTACTGAAAGATGGGGTATTGGGTCTTGAGGTTTTGGTTAAGATGTTACTGAAAGATGGGGTATTGGGTCTTGTGGTTTTGGTTAAGATATTAAAGAAAGATGGGGTATTGGGTGTTTATGCTGGTTATTGTGCAACATTACCTAGAAGAAGTTTGCATGCTGGTTTTAAGTTCTTCATTTGAGCAGTGTTGAGTTAAACTGGGCAAGAGAGTTTGGAACCTTTACAAAGTGTGTGTGGGGGCATTCGCAGGGGGGTTTCAGCTTCTATTACGATGTCACTTGTGGTTGAGACTAGATTGATGACTCAGGTTCAAAGAGAGACTAAGAGTTAGGTTTCTGCTGTAAATGGCCCAAAATCAAAAACCCTTCTGATTGCGGGACTCCCATATGAGTTGTTTTGTTGCCCTCTGCTTCTCTGCGTTTGTAAGAGTAATAGAGTATTGGTCAAGACCACGCGATCCAGATTTTGACCAGTGCTCGGGTTGTTGTTTTTCTGTTATTTTCTCATCCGTGTAGCCTGGAGACTTTCCCATTAATATTAGCATGAACAAAAGCCTATCACGTCACGATAATGTAATTCAAAATTTATTTCCCAAAATTTACACAAACACTCAAAAGTCTTCCCTATAATTCAAGTCGGGTTCAAATTTGCCGATCCAAAATTTATCTTGTTGCAGTTTAAAAACCGAAGTTTAAATTTTGAACCTTAGCCAAAAATTTACCATGTAACCTGAAATCCTCCTTGTCTCGGGAGTTGCCCCATCACTCAAATTACACCTCATGAAGAGTAATCTACATAGGGACTCAAAGTCTCCTTCGTTATCCAAATTAGCCCTAGACCTAAAAATCTGCCTCGTGATCTAAATCTGTTAAGCGAAAAGGGCAAAATCAAGTGGCAAAACCAGGCCCAAGCGTAAAAAAACCAACTTAGCGTTGAACCCCATTGAAAAAGTAACCATTTACTTCGTTTTCGTTGAATGATCTCTTAGTCCCTGCTCCGTCCCCTGGCCATTACCCTGCTGTTCTTTTCCTTCCACAAAGTCCCCACAATAGCAAAAGGTAGCACTGGCCAGATATTGTGCTTGATCTTTTTCCCCTTGATGACTGACCAAGTTTAAAATTGATCTGCCAAACTATTCTTGTGAGATCAAGTTGTGTCCATTCTTGAGATGAAGTAGTTCATACCTCCTTCGAAAAAAATACAGTGAAGTAGAACATGATTTACTTCTTCCTTCGTAGAATTGCACAGGCAACATTGTTTGACTTCAACTGCGTTTTGAGTTGCAAACTAGACGAAGATTTGTGCTTCAGGTGGCATATTTCTCCTCCAAATATGTTCACAGTTGACATTGGGATTTTCCTGCATTTTGCTGCAAGGCTACGGTTGGCAGCAACAGAAAAGGCAAAGGCTGAGAAAATTTTACAGACAAAGAGAGCAGAGGGTGAGGATGCAAAGTTTATCCCTCACTGGTGTTGTTCGTGATGGTCTACTTCAGGGCTCTTCTTCTCACATGCCATAAGTGATGACTTGGTTCCCCAGCTCTACTCGCCTTTCAAACTACAACAAGCCATTTTTTTTTTAATAGTACTTAAAATGCACTGTCTATATTTATGTTTCCTTTCGTCAGCACTTTGCACTTTGTTTTCCTTTGTGTATATGTTATGAATGGTGTCGAACCCCCTGAAGTTTTGCAACACCCTTCCTACAGAACCCCCACAAGCTGAAAATGCGACCATCACCACAGCCTCCAAAGACCCAGTCGCATGAGAATTTTCTAAGGACCCTAAGGTTTCAATACTGAGAGCTTTTCATTACCTGTACACTCTGGACGACTCACACGAACCATTTAACATCCAGAACTCAGTTTCCATGTACAATAGCCACTTGAGAGGAATACAAAGTAGAACTGTAACTAGAGTTCTTCACCTTTAGCAGCGTAGAAGGCTACTTCAGCAAAGCTTGGAGTCGCATATCTTGAGTTTGCAATCAGCATTAGCTAGATTGTTTTTGACCCGCAGTTGTAGATTTCTCGGATTCCATTGATGCAATCCTAGTTTGTTTCTCCATCTTCACACGTACAAAAAAAAATTCAGAATAAGTTAGAGAATTCCCATTTTCACAAACAAAGCGAAGGCGAAAGCTTGTTGCGAAACATTTTGACTGACTAAATGATGGAGATATTCTACAAGTCAGGAAATTAAAATTCAACTTTAGCGCATCGCCGGCAAGTCTCGAAAACCAAGTTATTATATCAAGGGAGTTGAGATGTTATGATACTCCTGCACATTGAAAATCTTGATCCAGAGCTTGAGATACAATATAATAACTTGGAACGATCAACAAAGAGTGTCTCCTAGTCAAAATAGAGAAAGGAAATAAATGCATTCACAGGGAATTGATCCCAAAACGTTAATGAGAATAAACCTTTATACATTTTTGTCCTTGTGCTTGTATTAGTGAAAACTTTTTGTCCCACATGGCTAGGAAGGGAACATGAATCATAATATATAAGGTTCTGGTTCTAGTTATCCAATGATCGGATTAGGACTGGTGTGTAGTAATCTAGTCTCCACACCAGTCTCGATCTGATTCAAGTTCCTTTTTTTTTTAGATTTTTATAGGTAGTAATATATGTATATGGGAAGCTCTTTGGGGATGTAAAATTCCCTAAAGTTAAACTTTTTGTGTGAAAGTGCCTTAAGGACATAGTTCATACTAGAGATAAGCTAGCAAAGTACAAACAAGGTATTGAAGTACATTGTAGTATTTGTAATGCTACTATTAAAACTGCCAAGCATATATTTTTAGATTATCCCTATGCTAGATCAATTTGGCTTGGTATTAATATGAATGTCAATAATATACAAAATGTGCATGGTAACTTATTTAACTGGATTATCAGTTGGTTTACTACAAGTGTTAATGGTTCCGTAGTCCAATCTGTGAATAATATGCACTTTCTGTATTTACTTATGATCACTATATGGTCCATATAGAAAGATAGATGCACATTTGTTTTCCAAAAAGAAAAAACCTAACAGAATTTTCAATATGAACAATACTCTGTTATTACTTGATAGCTGTAAAAAGTGTGATGCTTCTTTTTTCAAAGATAACCTAACAGGAGGCATAAGGATAATAACTAGACATTTTACAGGTCAATGCTACGAAGCTAAAGGGTGGTTCTTCAATAGAGGAATGATTCATGATCAAGAAGTGGGACAGTTGGAATACCTTGCAATGCATGAAGCAGTGAAGTGGGCAATATCAAAGAACTTTTCTAAAGTTATTTTTGAGTTAGACAGTGAAGTTTTAATTAAGTCAATAAAGGAAGAAAGTTCTTATGTTCACTGTCTAAATCAAAGAATTGTCCTAGACATTAAGTTTTTACTTCAAAACCAAAACTATTATGTTTGTCAATCAATAAAAAAAATTCAAGAATGGAGTATCAGATAGCAGATTTAGTAGTAGAGAATTGTAGAAGTAATGGTTTAAACTATGAGTATGTAGATAATTTCCCACCTGATATTACTCCATGGATACATGGGGGACATTACAAGATGTAATTTGAATACTTCATCAATAAAATCACTCTTGAATTAAAAAAATTTTTCCTTCCTAACCATGTGGGACTAAAAGTTCTCACTAATACAAGCACATGGATGTATAAAGGTTTATTTTGACGGACCAGAAAATTTTGCCTAGCGCGCCAAGGCGCGTAGGCCATAACTTCCCCGATGCACCATTATTATGCTACTTGTCAGGTCTCAAAGCTAGGCAAATGTACGCCCAGTTTCCCTTGCAAGCATGCTCGAAGAGCATGATGCAGCTAACTTAGCTCCACACCGTTCCATCTTACCCCCTGTTCTGCAAAGGGTTTAAAGCCATTGAGGCTATTGCCGATGCATGTTTATGTGCATCTCTGCCCTTTGGGTCATTTCTAGGCATAGAACATGCCTTGAATTTGTGCGAAGGCTATTGCAGCTAATTTCCCTCTTTATTTAGCTTAGGCATTGCTGAGAGCATGCACTTGTCTTGCTGGTGCCAAGGGTGCATCAATCAGGCTCATGTCGTACTTTGTTTAGGCATATGCAAGCTCCGCTAACTTGCATATTGATGTAGCTTACTTTCTTGGCCATGCCTGATTCGCAATTGGTGCATATGCCAACACCGTGTAGCTTGATAGGAAGAATGAGCATCAATTGAATGACATGCAACTAGCCTTATCAAGTATGGCCATAATTATCTCTTGCATCGCAATACCGAGCCAGCTGATATGAGAGGCAAATATGTCGCAATCATCTCACAATTAAATGATATGAGTGACAAAGTGCTGGATCGGCAATGCTGCAACTCATTCGCGGCTGCCTACGTACCCTTCCCCACTCTAAAGGGATCAAGCACATATCGTAGTTCATCCTCGAAGGGACAAGCAACTTAGGCAAACTCATTTGCAAGGCTGCAGCCTAGCAAGTTCGCATAGGACGTTCCGCAAAAATGGACAAAGGTTGTGCATTATCGAGTCCGAGGCATGGCATAGTGATGCCTTCGCATTGTATGCTCCATTCGCAAGGCTACGTAGCTATAATGAGGCCTAAGCATCATTTATATCGTTCCGACTAAGCTATGAAGCTTACTTGGTGCATAGTCCGCATATGCACCTTTAACCAACTACCCCTACCTATATATGTTAGCTTACCATTTATACAACTTAGGAAAGGGGATATGAGTGACATGCTTGCTTCACTATTCATGGCCGTTGCATGTATCCCTGAATAACCGACAATGATTGATGAGTTTTGTTATGTAATGCATAATGATTGCGCAACACTCAACCTGGCTATTGGACAATGATTGCGCAATATTCACTCGATTAGCCCTCTCTGTCTTGATGCACAATGAATGTGCAACATTCGCTCTAGGCCAATAGCCCGCATATTGCGCAATGATTGCGCAACAACTCCCAAGGCCATATACCCAACTGGCCTAATGCATCCTTTGATGCAATGCGGTATGGACCAAGGCCAATGCAACTTTCAAAATGAAACATTGGCTCTAAGCCAATATAGCTTCCATTTGGTGATGCGCCACTCTCAGCGCGATATTTGGCCTTTGGCCAAATGTCTCTTACTACGCAAGGAAGCTTTAGATGAAGCTTCATCTCGGTCCATGGAGCATATTTGCGCATACGCTATCCTAAAAACACAGGGTGTTACATTTATTCTCATCAACGTCTACCATTTTCTCGAGAATTGGGAAACAAAATGAGCGACTTTGATGGTCTGCCTTGGTTTTGGGATCAATTGCCTGTGAACACATTTCTTTCTTTCTCTATTTTGACTAAAAGAGCCCCTACAATTTGATCCTTTTAGTGTTTGTGATCATTTTGTTGATCGTTCCAAGTTATTATGTTGTACCTCAAGCTCTGGATCAAGATTTTCAACGTGCAATGGTATCATAACATCTCAAATTATCTTGGATAAAACTTTGGACACCAAATGTTCGATGTGCAAAAGTTGTATTTTGATTTCCTGAGTTGTGGAATATCTCCATCATTTAGTCGGTCAAAATGTTTCGGAACTTGCATTCATCTCAGTTGAGTTCTGAAATTTTCTTCGGCAGACAAGCTTTCGCTTTGTTTGTCATTTTGTTTTATCTTTTAACTTGAGGAAGTTTCAAAACTAAAAATTTCCTCATGGACTTCAGGTTGTGTCCATTCTTGAGATGAAGTAGTTCCATACTGTAAAGACCCTCAAGCTCGTCAGACCAGTCAAGTCATGAATTAGCCGATAATAACTTCATGAGTTTAACATGAACGTTAATTAATAGAAATTAATCTAACAAAGATTTATATACGGAACTAGTATTATTAGATAGGTCTCGAAAAGTTATGCGAAATGGACTACTCGAGCGTGTTATTCGGATACCAGAAGAAGAACATATCGTTAGTTTCGTAAGAAGGGCAAATTAGTCTTTTCTTAGACAGACCGACCTGGGCTGCCCATATCCAAAACGTTGGGTGTATAAGTATTTTCTGTTGGCCTGATCAAAACCAGATCGAGAGGATAAACTCAGTTCTCTTTCTTTTCTTCTCGTTTCTTCTTCTTCTCGTTTCTTCTTCTCTTTCCTTCTTCTCTCGTTCTTCTACTTCTGCGAATCTGAGAGATGAGTTTGAGAATCTATTCGATAAAATCATTTGATGAGAGAGATGATGAGGCTTTGAATCATAAATGAGAACAAGTAGGGATTGTTAGGGTTCCTGTTTGAAGTGTTGAATCATCAAAGAATTGAAGAAATTAGAGTTTATATATTCGATTGATGTTCCGAAGATCTAGAAGATGAATATGGAGCTATGGTTAGATTGGGAAAAATGGGTAGATGTTTAAAGTTTAAATGAAGTATTGAAGTTGATTCGGTGATGAATTGAGAAATCAGTAGTTAGGGTTTTCGTAAGAAGTTCAAGGAAGAATTAGAAGATGAAGATGATGTAAAGGGGATTGAATTAAGGATGGGTTTTGTGTATTGAGAACAAAGAAGAAGAATTGGGTATTAAATTTGGGTATTGGTTACAGAGAAGAAGTTTAATTAAGAATTGAAGGGTTAGGGTTTGAGCAGTGATTCTGAAGTTCATGATGAAGTTGATTGAAGCTGATCTGTGTTGGCAGTGAAGACTGGTTTGGTCTAGGAGATGAGGTAATCTTTTATTCTACCAGTTGGATTGAATCTCAGTTATTATGTTGTGTTATTAGAACTTAAGTATGTATTGAATTAGATATGATTGTGAAGAATAAGTGAATTCACAGAACTGTTACTGGAGTAATTTTAGTAGCAGGTGGAGAACATATTGAAGCTAAGAAGGGTGATTGTGATTTAAATGAGTTGTGATGCAAGCTGAGATGATGTTGAGTATATTGGTGGTGGTTATTGAACTAGTGATGCTTATGAAGCTCATATATTAGTTGGTATGAATGGAGCTGTGTTGGTTGTAGTGAGAGTAAGGAAGGTTAATTGAATGAATATCTTGTATTGGTAGTGGTGGATATGTAAGTATGGGCTGGGATATGTTGTGCAGGGCTGTTTGAGTTGAATTGTCTTGGAGTTTGAACTATAATTGGTGGTGTAGGCTTGTAAGTGTTGGATACAGAACAGTGGTTGAGAATTGGAGTTGTGTTGTGTAATCACAGTGATAGGGAAGATATGGTGTTGCTATATTTGATTGTATAATGAACTGAGTTACATGGGTTGTAGAAGTTTGAATGTGCAGGCAGTGTAGGTACTGAGATGGTCAGAATGATGTGTAATTCAAGTTGAAGTTGTTGGGTTATGTTGGTTGTCATGGTTAAAGAGATAGAAGGTGATATGAGGCTAGTAGTTGGTAGTGTTATTGTTGTTGGAACTTGAGTGTACTTGTGAGATGTTTGAGCTGAAGTTGATTGTAATGCTGTTATAGCAGTGGCCTTAGTGAAAGCCTGCAACTGCAGATTAAGGTAAACAGATTTTGTATTTGTAAATGAATCATATATTTATTTGAGATAATTGAGTTGCTGCAATGATAAAAGGTAGGAATGTAATATGATAAGTAGAAAATTAGGATGTAAGAACCTTTGGCATGTTCTTTAGCTCAGGCCTGAAGTGGTAGTTGTCTGACTGAACTTAGTCAGTCTGACTCGTTTTCTTTTAGCTGACTTAGTTATCTGACTGAGTCGAGTTACCCTTGTTAACCAGAGATGAGTCGGTTTGACTCGATAGACCAGGACCAGACTTGACTTTGACCGATTCCTGTTTGACTATTGACCTGACCTTAGACGTTGACTGTTAGAGACCCGTTGACTGTTAGATTGACCGTTAATGGACTTGGGCTTAGGCATAGTTTTCATACTTTAATTGTTTGGACCCCTTATGGTCCGAATTAGCCTTTGGCTTCTTCTACAAAGTTGTAGATATTTATAAGACATATTTAATGAACTATAGAACCAACCTAATTAAATTAGTAACTCTTAGATATGCTAAAGATAGATAATAAAATATATAAAACCATAAATAGGCTTAGAACCACTAGATAGACTTGTATGATTCTTGTGTGAGCCATTTTGGCTAGATTCTTAGACTTCTCGTGTGATTAACAGTTAGTCTATATTAACAACGAACGATTCAAAGGACGAACCAGTGGATCGTGGATCTCGAGGTAGGGGTGGCTTGTCATCAAAAGAGGTGGGAATACATTTAACTCTTTTGTAATCATTGTTGTTTCTTTTACAAAAGTTTATGCTTAATAAACTCATGTATTGCCTAGTTGTACATTCCATGTGTAGCGCCCCCAAAGCTAGCAGCTGACTAATCCAAGAGATTAACTAAATAAAGAGGTACTAAGAATCTAAAACATTTACTTAAGCATTTAATTAAGAAAACTGCTACAAAACTCAACCCATAAACTAGCACCGCTCTGAAATATATATACAAGTACTCCTCTCGAATGATACATATACAATAGTCAATTGGTTAACAAATAAAATATTCAACATAATAAACATAGCCGAAGTTAACAAACTAACGAACTCAACCCTTGAAGCTTTATTGCGCAACTCTCGATCTGTCTACGGCGAAAGTGGGAATGGGTGAGCACATCATCCCTAAAAGGGTGCCCAGTAGGAATAACAACTAAGTTTCAAGTAATCATTGAAAAGCGATGAAGCACGGAAAACATCAAAACATATTGTAGGAACTTTTTCAAAGCAATTTTAAAGAACTGTAAACATCCATGTAAGAGACATCTGTTGCCCGCACAATACTAAAGAATAATATTGTGGTGTATCGCCATAGCCGTGTAATATTGCGGTGTATCGCCCTAGCCATATAATCTTTGGATATAAAGGAAGAATAATATTGAGGTGTATCGCCCTAGTCGTGTAATCTTGGATATATAAAGTTTGGGGCACACATCTCATACTAAACACTCAAATAAACAATCATGCATATGGACAAACTCCTTCTTTTGAATAATAATATTGATGTGAAGGAAAGAAAGTATTGTGGTGTATCGCCGTAGCCATTGCATAAAAGCTCGAAAGAAAGTAGGTATAAATGAAAATGTGAAGGAGCATATCCTATATACCACATATGTAAATTCTTATTTCCCAGAACATTCATATTCACAAACAAAGCATTTCAATTCCTTTCCAAGCGATGAAAATATTAAAAGAATCAACAGAACTTTCGGAAAATAAATCAAACAATGCATGAATTTAACACAAGCTAGATTTGTAAAACAATAATGAATACAAGAGAGTTCGTCATCGATTCCCACCTCTTTTGATGACAAGCCTCGCATACCTTGAGATCCATAATCCACTGGTTCCTCCTTTGAATCGATCGTTGTTAATAAGACTAACTGTTAATCATACAGACACTCTAAGAGATTAGCCAAAAGGCTCACACAAAGCTCATGACATAAACTCATACAATTCTCTAGCTAGTTATAGGCTAAGTGAACTATCTAATGGTTCTAATATAGTTCTATACCTTTTCATTATCTATCTTTAGCATATCTAAAGGTTTACTAATTCAATTAGATTGGTTCTATAGTCCATTTGATAAGTCTAATGAATATGTACAACTTTTAGAAGAAGCCAAAGGCTAACTCAGAGCACAAAGGTCCAACTCATGTACAATAAGAAAAATAGACCTAAGCCCAAGTCTTCTAAACTCGGCCCATTATCACAAGGCCTGGTCGAAGAGTCAACTGATGGTCCTAACAGTCAAAGGGGTCAATTTAACAGTCAACGTCTATTGTCAAGGTCAAGGTCATCTGGTCAACGCTTTGGTCACACGAGTCAACTCAGCGAGTTGAATCCGGTTTCGACTGAGTTAACTCAGTCAGATGGTCTGAGTCAGGTAAGTCAGCTAGACTGACTGGAATAACTAACATGCACAAACCACAGCAACAACAAAAACAGACCAAGGCCAATAAAAGCATTTCTAACTCTCAATGCAAAAACACACAGTTTAATCATCTCTTCGTTGTTTCAATTCAACTACTATATTTCCATGACTCCATGAACTGCAACCCTATTATCACTTCCATAAAAACAAGCCTCATTACATCATTGCCATCACAATCCTAATATCACCAGAACTCGCATTCATTCTTCAGCTACACCAAACAAAACACCTGAGCTGCAATCAAATACCATTTTCACTTCTAACTGCAATCTCAAACTCACTTCAATGTCACTAAGAGGCACCACCACCACAACTTCACCTGCAGCTATCACAGTTCACCACCAATTCAGTTCACAACACCTGCAATACCAATCCCACCATTTATTTGCTTTCATCACCTTTGCACAAACCTAACATTCATCTAAACTTCAACTCAGGCAATACCTTCATAAAATCATACATTGCTTGTACTTCCATCCATACCACTATCCACATTTCCAATCTCCAGCTCCAATACCTTCATCTGTATCACTTTGTTCACTTTTATCTTCATGTCTGCAACACCATTCTTCTCAGCTTGTCTTAAACACAACTCAGGTTTCCTCCCTGTATTCTACAACACCACCAGCAAACCCAATTACATCCCCATTTCATGTTCAGCTCATTCTCTTAATTCAGACACACATACATTCAAAGTCACCAATACCATAACAAACTGCAGCTTCACTGGTAACTACTTCATCCACCTGAGATACAACTCATAATTCACAAACTCCATGTAACCTCAACACAACCAGAATCATCATTAGCAGTTCAACTTCACATCCTCTCTATTACAGAATTCTTTGAACTGTGTAATTAAGCTTTACAACTAATCATACCCAAATCACCAATTCTTCTTCTTTCCAGTACCATTCAATTGATCCCCAATTATAAACTCAAACCCTAATTTACAAAATCCCTAATTCTCAATTTGAACTGCTCAGAACTAAAATTAAACCATATATGAACATCTCTAATTCAAATCAAAACAAACCCATGTAATAATTCAATCGAATAAAAACAATTTCATAAAGAAATATCAAAACAGAAAACCCTAATTAAATCTCTGATTTACCTTTTCCTATTCGATTCATCATCAGAACAGCATCACCTTGACAATCCAATAATAACTCCTCGATTCTTCATCCCAGAACGACACTTTTCCATCATCAGTTCAACACGAAATCCTAACTTCAATTCAACATCAACATGATCTTCTCCTTCTCTTGGAACTCAAACAACTTCAATTCTAACTTCATCTTCTTCAGTTCATCAAGCTAACTAATTTTCTATGAATTACGTACACGAAAACAACTCTACTCTTCTGAGCTGAGCTCGACATAGAGGAAAAGAGAAAGAATGGGGAAGAAGAAGAAAGAAGAAGGAAAGAAAAGAATAAAAGAGAAATGAGTTTCTCTTCGACACGTTGGGTGGTGATAAGGCCAACAAAAATGATTAAGGAACCCAGGTAAAAGATAAGGGCAGCCCCGGTCGGTTTAAGACAAAATTACAATTTTGCCCTTCGTACTAATCTGATAATATCTTCTTCGTATGGTATCCGTATGACACGTTCGATCAATCCATCTCGCACAACTATTCGAGACCTATACAAATATACTAGTTTCGTGCCTAGATCGTTGTTACATTAATTTCTATTAATTAACTTTCATCTCTAATTAATCGAGTCATTAGCGGCTTGGTCTAATGGCATTGACGAGCTTGAGGGTCTTTACACCATGCTTTGTTTAAATTTCATTACGATAATTCTGTTTATTACTGTTAATCTTTCCATGGTTTGGAATGGACTTGTAATGTTTGTTTGTCATATGAATTGTTATGGGAAATACGAATTTCCACCTGCGGTATATAGGATACGCTCCTTCACATTTATATCTACATGAATTTAGCTTTTATGCTTACTATGGGTCATCAGCTGGTTAGGTTGGTGATATCAATAGCTATTAGGTGTGAATTGCCGGTTAGGAATTTATAACCATTTTATACATTGTTTGAAGAAGGAGTTTGTCCATATACGTGTTGTTTATTTCATTGACTTTGTCACTTTTTAATGTTTGGAAAAACATGTATTGTTCTTCAACTCTTGCTTATGATTACTTGAAAGTTAAATGTTATTTTTATTGGGCACCCCTTTTAGGGATGATGTGCTCACCCATTCCCACTTTCAGTTTCAGAGACAGATCGGAGTTGCGCAGCGGAAGCTTCGAGGAGTTGAGTCCGCTAGTTGGTTAACTTCGGCTATGTTTATTATGTTGTATGTTTTATTTGTAAACCGAATGACTATTATATATGTATTATTTGAGAGGAGTTCTTGTACAATATATTTCAGAGCGGGTTAGTATTTGGATTAAGTTTTGAAGCAGATTTCGTAGTTGAATGTTTAAATATATGATTTAGATTCTTAGTGCCTCTTTGTTTACTTAATCTCTTGGATTAGTCAGCTACTAGCTTTGGGGGCGCTACACATACCTCCTTCGAAAAAGTACAGTGAAGTAGAACATGATTTACTTCTTCCTTGAAAGACTTGCACATGCAACATTGTGTGGCTTCAACTGCATTTTGAGTTGCAAACCAGACGAAGAGTTGTGCTTTAGGTGGCACATTTCTCCTCCAAATATGTTCACAGTTGACATTGGGTTTTTCCTGCATTTGCCATCGGTATCCATTTTTGGTAGTGAAGGCTGAGTCTGCATTGTAAACTAATTCATCTTCCCCTTCTACCAAAACCGGTGGGTCGGCTAACATCTAAACCAAATTAGAGAACTCCTCCATTTCTTCATTATTCAGGGATTTCCTTAACTTAATCTCCCACCTACCCTGCTGCATTAGATCAACTACTTTGGCATTTTTGTCAGCTGCAATCTGATAGCTTTCTTATGGGAGAGACACAAACGTGCCGTGTCTATCCATTTATGTTTCCAAAACTTGACAGCTTTCCCACTTGCAAACTTGACATGAGAGTTTGCTTGAAGAAGCCGCCTTCATTTTTGAGGCCACAGATCATCAGTTCCAGATTTAGTGCTAGCCTGAATTACTTTCCTCCACATAGCCTCCTTCTGGTGAGTGTATCTCCAACTCCATTTAGTGCCCAAAACTTACTTCATGACCCAAAATGAATCTGAATCTGCTGGTCCATAATTTACCATGTGCAATAGAACCTGCCTCGTGAGGCAAGACTCTAAAGATGCCTCGTCACGCGAGGGTGATAGTTGATGCTACAATTTGCTTATTGTTGCCCCTTGTTTTGAGAGGTGGGATTTTGCACCATCTTGAGTACTTAACTGCCTCAACCATCACAAGGGATGGTATAAAGTATAAACATCTGAAAATGGTTTCTTTTTCCGAACTTTCTCATAAGATATTCTGTGGTACCACAATAAGATATTGCTACTTGTAAACGCAGTTTTTCAATTGTTCTGTATTTTTTCATACTTCAGAGGCAATTTCACTGAGATATGAAGTTTTAGCACATAATTATTATTTTGATACTTGAACACTATTTCAGAAGTAAGCAGATTTATAACTCTAATAAACCAATCCATATTACTTAATCAGTACTTCCAGTCACACGATAAATCCCAAAACGCAAACATAGGATATACATACTGCGTATCTAAAGGTAACAAAATGCCAAGTGTTGCTGAAAGGAAACGTGAATATAGACACACTGCATTTTAAGTACTACTATAAAAAAGAGGGATCCCTTGTTGTAGTTTGAGGTCAAAGGCAAGTAGAGCTGGGGACTAAGTTATCATTTATGGCATGTGAGCAGAAGAGCCTTGAAGTAAACCATCACGAATTTGAGTGGCCACGTCACGAACAGCACCAGGACCATGAGGGATGAACACTGCAGAGGATTTAGAGGCCGCACCAATTTCCTTCATTGTGTCGAAGTATTGTGTTACTAGAACCATGTCCATAACGTCCTTCGCAGTAGTCCCAGGAACGTTAACTGAAAACCCTATTACACTGTCTCTGAGCCCATCAACAATGGCTTGACGCTGACGAGCAATACCTAGTCCAGAGAGGTATTTAGATTCAGCCTCACCCTCTGCTCTCTTTATCTGTAAAATTTTCTCAGCCTCTGCCTTTTCTGTTGCTGCCAACCGGAGCCTTGCAGCTGAAACCAAATTTTATGATGGGATCAGAAGAAGAAACAGTACTCTTTTGTTTAAATACTCGTTTGTTTCAACATGACGCTCTGCACCTCGAAATCATATTAATTGACACATTGTCCTTCTCGGAATTACCTCTCCTCTAAAAGAATTCTAACTTGGTTAATGTTAATTATTAGAATCTTACCAGCATTGATTTCATTCATTGCCCGCTTCACGTGCTCATCTGGTTCTATATCAACAATGAGAGTTTGAACAATCTCATATCCATAAGCAGACATAGCCTGTCAAACAACATATCGGGAATGTTGTCAGCCATGTTTAACAAATGAAAATGCAGTCTCCAAGAATAATTGCAACTAACAAGTCATCTATTAAAGATGAATTTTACCTTTTCAAGTTCTTCTTCAACAGCTTTAGCAATATCATTCTTTTGCTCGAAAACATCATCCAAAAGGAGCTTTGGAACACTAGCTCTGATTACTGAAAAAATGGATTGACCAATTCTCTTTAAGATACATATAAAGATTAAACTTCAAATTTAGTAAGATGTTCATTTCACATATCATCGGTTTAGAGCTTATGGGTTCATACCATCAAAAACATAGGCTTGGATTTGGCCCCTTGTATTGGTCAGTTTGTAGAATGCATCATTCGCCTTCTCTGCTAAAGCTCGATATTGGATAGATGCAACAACGTTCACAAATACATTATCCTGCAAGAAAAAAAATTACACTTTATAGAGTTTCATGACCTCGTTTAGGGGTTGATTGTCGAATTGGGTTCAAAAGTTCAGTTCCAAATTCAAGAAATTTGTAAAAATGTCCGAATGAATACTGCTTGTATAACTCTTATTTGCACAAATACAGCTTTTTGTTGGAAGGCAATGTTAACGATTTCTGCTCAAAAACATCAAAAAACAGAATACAGTAACTTGTCAAATGTCCAGATGCGCTCAAGATATTGACGTACCTTTGTCTTGGTCTCGCATTTCACATCCAGCTGCTGAACCCTAAGGGTGAGATGACCAGCTATCTGGCTACCAAGAAACCATGGTAGGCAATGGCATCCCGGTTGCAGAACGTCATCGAACTTGCCAAATCTTTCCCTAATAGCAACTTTTGATTGGTCCACTTGTACACAGCACAATAGGTTACCCATTCTCGTTTTTTACTGATATCCAAAATACAGACTCCATGTCAAGCAACAGTTATTGATTGAAAAAAATACAAGCAATGCGAAGATATAAGTACGATTTTCTTTTCCACGCGACGAAAGGAACAATTTATCAACGACTATGTTACAGATACTACACATAAATTGGTCAGTTCAACCGATACGCCAGAAGTTAGAGAAAATTTTAGGAAATATGCGATAAGAACTAGTAATTCTTACCTAAGGCCAGCAAGTAGTAGACAAAGATAAACCAGAAACTTTAATAATTCAATAAAACTTTTTCTGATAAACTACATAGATGAACTGATCTATTTGCCATTGACGAAAAAAACAAACAAAAAAAAACTGATATATTTATATAGACTCAAACAAATCCTAATTGAATTCTGAAACTGATTTCATTCATAAAAACTCTAAAACTGATTCCTAGAGTTACTAACTCTTCAGGAGAAAAAAGGTGAAAAAAACCTCTCAGGCTCCCTAGAAAACCAAACTTCTTAAAGCCTAAATTTATGCGCCATTGTCACTAACTGTCATCTTCAAAATGCATTATAGAAACTGGTTACTGAGGTAGCATATCCCATATAGATGACATCGTCCTTAAAAGCTAAGTATATTGTATTTTTATCAATGATAAGTGCTGAGTGAAACGACATTAAAGCTTTTTCACACTAACTCAATTCAAACATTAATAATCTCAGGTTTAACAAGAACACCTCGAACATATATTACTTATCTTTACTTTGAATATGAAGGGTAGAGAGTGTCACAAGTTCATCAGTTTTCACAAGATGTGCAACTGAAAGTTATGAAATAACAACAAAACTTGACAGAATCCCCATTAATTTAATAAATAACCCCATCAAAACCAATGACTCAAGAAAATCACAAACTTCCAAGTCTCCGAAATTCTTTCTCGCAGAAAAGGTGGAAATATGAACTGAAAGTCATGTAGAAAATAGAAGCTATTGTCGTTCTTTCGATGAATCATTTCTTCCGACAGAAAAAAGGTTATGTCAAAAAGGTAAAGCAGCACCCATCAAAATGTTACAAACTCTAAGCAAAGTAACAAACCAGCTAAGAAATCAACCATAATCATTTAACAGGAGGAAACAAAACAAAATGAAGTCAAGAAGCCAAAGAATTCAAATACAAGAACAAAACATACTTTCAACAATTCAATTGAAGAAGAAATCTTGATAACCAGGAAAGGGTAGATGAGAACTTACAGTAGTTGTTCTAGTCGTGGAAAAAAACAATTGAAGAAAAATGAGTTTTATGCAGAGACCAAAAACTGTGGACTTATATAGAGATTGAATGTGTAAGTTGTACGTATTAGAATACTGTATGTATACAATACTTATCATGTACCCTGCCCCGGATAGTGGTATAAATTTTTCAATGAGACTTTTCTTTGTTCAATTCACATTAAATAATTCTAGTTTACATAGTTATTGATGTTGATCCTTCCAACTGAGAAGAAGTCAATTATATCTATCTGTAATAATCTGTCTTTGCAATACATGTACAAATATGATGAATGTTGACATGCTTTCTTATTTAAGTAATTCCAACAACAAGTAAATTACTTAAACACTACGCGTCTACGCGCTAAGACGATTTAAAGTACACCGTTAAGTTTACGACCCATCAAACCCACGCACACCTAACATGTTTAGGATAATCACTATGCTAATTTGTCACTTGGTCCCAAGAGGGTCATAAGTATGTTCATCTAACGATCAAATCCTCATTTTTCCTTGATGCCTTGTGGATGATGATAAGGACTAGTCCCACTTTATTACAAGGAAGAATAACTCCAGAAAAATCAAACATCATTTGCTTAAAGTACAAAATTATAAAGAATTGGCTTTATCTTCTTCTTGGTGGTATTACTAACAAAAGACAAATAAAATATTATGGAGACAGAAAGGATATACTCAAACAATAAACAGCCAACATGATCCTTAGAAAAATCAAAATCAATTGAAAATTAATAAAGGGTGTGTTGGGTTTAGGTCAAGGAATCAGGGAAGATTGTTAATCTGCCGTCTTTCTCACATAAAAGCAAGAAATGGGTTGTCATGGTTTTTCGTTAATTCTTAAGCAAATCGAAGAACAAAGAACAACAATACAAAATTCATCTTTATTAGTATGATTTAGTTTAATGAAAGGATCATGAAATTGTGGATTAATAAACAAATAAGTACAGTATTAACTTGTAAACTTGAAAAAGATAAGGACGAAATTTCTCAAGGAGTTCCAAGAAATGAATGCAAAACTAAAAAGGAAAACAAGGTAGGTTGGCAGGTACCTGTACTGTGCTAGGTCCACTCAACAGATGAAGAAATTTCTTTGAATTCTTGTTTCAAATTGACGATTCTTTGAACAAAAACAAGACTTGTTAGTTTCTTCTTGATGGGAATTTCCAGCGAAGGTTACAAGGAAAAAGACTATGGGCAAGTTTTTAATACAAGGAAATTACTTGTACTGTAAGAATAATCTTCGTTCGGAAACGCTGCGAGAGAGTAGGTAGTTAAGTTCACTCTTATTTCGTGTTGCGGTTAAAGCGTGATAGCGCCTGCACAACTAACCTAACGCAGGAGGGGTAAAGATTCTCTGCTCCTTTTTTGTGACGCGTAATTTCCTTTGACGCGTAATTTCCTTTTTTGCGAGTCTTATTGAGTCCATTCACAAATTTCGAATCAGACTCTCTTGAAACAGTAAGTGTTGATAGCGGATAAATATGAAGTATGGAGCCCTTTGATAACGGGTGGTCCCATGTTAAAAGTTACATAAATGCATCACATGTACTAGTAGGGCTGCACAAACCGAACCAGAACCGAAAACCGAAACCGAAACCGAACAATTTAAACCGAACCGAACCGGAACCATTTCCCAATGGTTCATTTAAGTTGTCGATCCCGAAAACCGACACTATCGGTTTCGGTTTAGGTTTCCTAAAAAAACCGAACCAAAAAACCATATGGTTAACCAATTGTTACTAGCCATAGGATTGAACTAATATTAGTCGTGGATGTTAGATATTTTACCCTAATAATATTTCATTCTAGTCTTCTCTTGATCTTTTATGTTTCTTAGAACTTCATCTCTGTTGTTCCCGTTCTTCCCTGAAGTGAAAGAACTACCAGTATACCACCATACTTCACTCGGTTCTAAAACTACCATGAGTTAGATTTGAACTGATTTTGATATTATGACTTGACATTCGGTTAACCAAAAACCGTTTGGTTTTTAACAAAACCGAGTAGAAACCGAAACCAACGAAACCGAATAGGTTATATCACTACGGGAAAATTAGTAATCTACAACTGTAGATTGACAACTCGTAAATTAAAAGTTGTAAAATGTAGTATGTTTTACAACTTTTTCCAACAAAAGCGTTGTCAAAGTAAAATATGTCCAACTCTTAGGACCAACGAGTTCCTAAGAGTAGTGACGAGAATCAGAACCACAACTTGTTGTGTGAAAAGGGTTGTAGAGAGAAGTGACCACCTTTAGAATTTACAACTCACATCCTAAAGGTAGTGAATGATTTTAAAACAACACTAATAAGAGTTGTTGAAGATAAGAAAAAAAAAAATTGAAAAATGTTCTTGTAGAGAATCGAACCCAAGCTTACTAGGTGTTAGTACAAGACGTCAACCATCCTGCTTAGGATTCACAATACTTTTTGGTAGATTTGTGGTTTTTCTTTTAATCAACATTCACAACCTTTACAAGAGTTGTAAATGATAAATTGACTTTGAAAAAAAAAGGAGGCTAAGGTGAATCGAACTCGAACCTCCTCTCGTCTAAGACTTGGATTTCAACCACCCTTCCACATTTACATGCATGCCTTATATTTTACATTTACTTTTATAAAAAAGTGATAAGGAAAAAACATGTTAAGGAAAAGAAATAAATGGACGGTTATGATGTAAATGGATGGTTATGATGGGAGATGGAAAAGATAAGAAGAAAAAGGATAAATAGACCTTCTACAACCCCCTTAAGAGTCGTCGTAAAGGTATAAACACTTCGCTAAATTTTTCTCACTTCTGCAAAAAATTCCCACTTCGCTAAATTTTATTCATACGCAAAAAACTTCTCACTACGCTAAATTTTTTTCTCATACACGCTAAATTTTCTTTTCATCGCTATTGACAACCTTTATAAGAGTTGTCGTTGAGGTATTAACACTTATGCTAAATTTTTCTCTTACTCGCTAAATTTTATTCACTTGCTAAGAATATTCCCATGGAATCTTACCAGTAAATGGGTGGATTCATCGTCTTTCCGAACTTTCGGACTTATAGTAGTCCGCTCATGGCCAAGTTTTGATCCGGTGCAAGTTTCTTTCTCGAAGTTGATGAATTTGTATGTGTTTAAGGTTTATGAGAATATTCCCATGCAATCTTACCCATAAATGGTTGGATTCATCGTCTTTGCAAACTTTCGGACTTATAGTAGTCCGCTCATGGCCACGTTTGATCCGGAGCAGTTTCTTTCTCAAAGTTGACGAATTTGTGTGTGTTTAAGGTTTCGAGAATATTCCATGGAATCTTACCTGTAAATAGTTGGATTCATCGTCTTTGCGAACTTTATGACTTATATTAGTCCGCTCATGGCCAGGTTTCGATCTCGAAGCCAATTTCTTTCTCGAAGTTGATGAATTCGTGTGTGTTGAAGGTTTCTGAGAATATTCCCATGGAATCTTACCCGTAAATGGTTGTATTCATCGTTCTTACGAACTCTCAGACTTATACTAGTCCGTTCCTGGTCAGGTTTCAATCTCGGAGCCAGGGTTTGCATACAATATGCTAGAATAGGGCTTGCTTAATGTTTCGGGGAATATTACAAAAGAATATTACTTGTAAATTGATGGATTCATCGTTCTTACGAAATTTCCAACTTAAAGTAGTCCAGTGTCGGCCAGGTTTCGATCTCGGAGCCAGGGTTTGCATACAATATGCCAGAATAGGGTTGGTTTAATGTTCTCTGGAATATTCCAAAGGAATCTTACCGGTAAATGGATGGATTCTTCGTTCTTATGAAATTTCGGACTTAGAGTAGTCCAATCACGGCCAGGTTTTGATCTCGGAGCCAGGATATGCATACAATATGCCAGAATATGGTTTGTTTAAGGTTTGGGGAATATTTGAAGGAATCTTACCGTAAATGGATGTATTCATCGTTCTTACGAAGTTTCGACTTAGAGTAGTCCAATCACGGCCGAGTTTCGATCTCGGAGCCGGGGTATGCGTACATTATGCCCAGAGTATGGTTTGTTTAAGGTTTCGGGAATATTTGAAGGAATCTTACGTAAATGGATGTATTCATCGTTCTTACGAAGTTTCGGACTTATAGTAGTCTAATCACGGCCAGGTTTCGATCTCAGAGCCAGGGTATGCGTACAATATGCCAGAATATGACTTGTTTAAGGTTTCAAGGAATATTTCGAAGGAATCTTACCTGTAAATGGATGGATTCATCGTTCTTACGAATTTTCGGACTTAGAGTAGTCCAATCACGGCCAGGTTTCGATCTCGGAGCCAGGGTATGCGTACATTATGCCAGAATATGACTTGTTTAAGGTTTCAGGGAATATTTCGAAGGAATCTTACATGTAAATGGATGGATTCATCGTTCTTACGAAGTTTCGGACATAGAGTAGTCTAATCACGGCCAGGTTTCGATCTCGGAGCCAGTAATATGGTTTGTTTAAGGTTTGGGGAATATTTGAAGGAATCTTTTTGTAAATGGATGGATTCATCGTTCTTACGAAGTTTCGGACATAGAGTAGTCCAATCACGGCCAGGTTTCGATCTCGGAGCCAGGGTATGCGTACATTATGCCAGAATATGGTTTGTTTAAGGTTTCAGGGAATATTCGAAGGAATCTTTCCTGTAAATGGATGGATTCATCGTTCTTACGAAGTTTCGGACATAGAGTAGTCCAATCACGGCCATGTTTCGATCTCGGAGCCAGGGTATGCGTACATTATGCCAGAATATGGTTTGTTTAAGGTTTCGGGGAATATTTCGAAGGAATCTTACCTGTAAATGGATGTATTCATCGTTCTTACGAAGTTTCGGACATAGAGTAGTCCAATCACGGCCGGGTTTCGATCTCGAAGCCGGGGTATGCGTACATTATGCCAGTATGGTTTGTTTAAGGTTTCGGGGAATATTTGAAGGAATCTTACATGTAAATGGATGTATTCATCGTTCTTACGAAGTTTCGGACTTAGAGTAGTCTAATCACGGCCAGGTTTCGATCTCGGAGCCAGGGTATGCGTACATTATGCCAGAATATGGTTTGTTTAAGGTTTCAGGGAATATTTCGAAGGAATCTTACCTGTAAATGGATGGATTCATCGTTCTTACGAAGTTTCGGACTTAGAGTAGTCCAATCACGGTCAGGTTTCGATCTCGGAGCCAGGGTATGCGTACAATATGCCAGAATATGACTTGTTTAAGGTTTCAGACAATATTTCGAAGGAATCTTACCTGTAAATGGATGGATTCATCGTTCTTATGAAGTTTCAGACATAGAGTAGTCCAATCACGGTCAGGTTTCGATCTCGGAGCCAGGATATGCGTACATTATGCCAGAATATGGTTTGTTTAAGGTTTGGGGAATATTTGAAGGAATCTTACTGTAAATGGATGGATTCATCGTTCTTACGAAGTTTCGGACTTAGAGTAGTCCAATCACGGTCAGGTTTCGATCTCGGAGCCAGGGTATGCGTACAATATGCCAGAATATGACTTGTTTAAGGTTTCAGACAATATTTCGAAGGAATCTTACCTGTAAATGGATGGATTCATCGTTCTTATGAAGTTTCGGACATAGAGTAGTCCAATCACGGTCAGGTTTCGATCTCGGAGCCAGGATATGCGTACATTATGCCAGAATATGGTTTGTTTAAGGTTTCGGGGAATATTTCGAAGGAATCTTACCTGTAAATGGATGGATTCATCGTTCTTACGAAGTTTCGGACATAGAGTAGTCCAATCATGGCCAGGTTTCGATCTCGGAGCCAAGGTATGCGTACATTATGCCAGAATATGGTTTGTTTAAGGTTTCAGGGAATATTTCGAAGGAATCTTACCTGTAAATGGATGTATTCATCGTTCTTACGAAGTTTCGGACTTAGAGTAGTCTAATCACGGCCAGGTTTCGATCTCGGAGCCAGGGTATGCGTACAATATGCCAGAATATGGTTGGTATAATGTTCTCTGGAATATTCCAAAGGAATCTTACCGGTAAATGGATGGATTCTTCGTTCTTATGAACTTTCGGACATAGAGTAGTCCAATCACGGCCAGGTTTCGATCTCGGAGCCAGGGTATGCGTACATTATGCCAGAATATGGTTTGTTTAAGGTTTCAGGGAATATTTCGAAGGAATCTTACCTGTAAATGGATGGATTCATCGTTCTTACGAAGTTTCGGACTTAGAGTAGTCCAATCACGGTCAGGTTTCGATCTCGGAGCCAGGGTATGCGTACAATATGCCAGAATATGACTTGTTTAAGGTTTCAGACAATATTTGAAGGAATCTTACATTGTAAATGGATGGATTCATCGTTCTTATGAAGTTTCAGACATAGAGTAGTCCAATCACGGTCAGGTTTCGATCTCGGAGCCAGGATAAGCGTACATTATGCCAGAATATGGTTTGTTTAAGGTTTCGGGGAATATTTCGAAGGAATCTTACCTGTAAATGGATGGATTCATCGTTCTTACGAAGTTTCGGACATAGAGTAGTCCAATCACGGCCAGGTTTCGATCTCGGAGCCAAGGTATGCGTACATTATGCCAGAATATGGTTTGTTTAAGGTTTCGGGGAATATTTCGAAGGAATCTTACCTGTAAATGGATGTATTCATCGTTCTTACGAAGTTTCTGACTTAGAGTAGTCCACTCACGGCCAGGTTTCGATCTCGGAGCCAACGTACGCATACAATATGCCAGAATAGGGTTTGTTTAAGGTTTCCGAGAATATTCAGAAAGAATCTTACTTGTAAATGGATGGATTCATCGTTCTTACCAAGTTTAGAATTATAGTAGTCCACTCCCGACCGAGGTTTCGATCTCGAGCCAAGGTACGCATACAATATGCCGAATAGGGTTTGTTTAAGGTTTGAGAGAATATTGAAGGAATCTTACCTGTAAATGGATGAATTCATCGTTCTTACCAAGTTTCCGACTTATAGTTGTCCACTCACGGCCAGGTTTCGATCTCGGAGCCAACGTACGCATACAATATGCCAGAATAGGGTTTGTTTAAGGTTTCCGAGAATATTCAGAAAGAATCTTACTTGTAAATGGATGGATTCATCGTTCTTACCAAGTTTCCGAATTATAGTAGTCCACTCCCGACCAGGTTTCGATCTCAGAGCCAATGTACGCATACAATATGCCAGAATAGGGTTTGTTTAAGGTTTCAGAGAATATTCTGAAGGAATCTTACCTGTAAATGGATGAATTCATCGTTCTTACCAAGTTTCCGACTTATATATAGTTGTCCACTCACGGCCAGGTTTCGATCTCGGAGCCAGGGTATGCATGCAATATGCCAGAATATGGTTAGTTTAATGTTTCGGGGAATATTCCGAAGGAATCTTACTTGTAAATGAAGGTATTCTGAGCTTCATATTTATCGATTTCGATGATGTATCCTGCTAAGTTTGAAGGTTGAACCCTCTCGGAGCTTCTTGGTTCATAGTTTATTTGTCTTTATACCACATTTGAAGTTGGAATCAACACTGAGCTTCATATTTATCGATTTAGATGATGTATCCTGCTAAGTTTGAAGGCTGAACCCTCTCGGAGCTTCTTGGTTTATAGTTTGTTTGTCTTTATGCCACATTTGAAGTTCGAATCAACATTGAGCTTCATATTTATCGATTTCTATGATATATCATGCTAAGTTTGAAGTTAGAACCTTCCCGGAGCTTCTTGGCTCATTGTTTTTATGTTGGTATACCACATTTGAAGTTCGAAACACAAAGAAAGCATGAGTTCGAATTAAAGAGAAAACACAAAGAAACACACCAATTATCGAATTCATTTTTCATTTTACCGATTCATTCTTATACATTTTTAAGATGTTTTTCTATCAAAATGTCGAGAACGATGTCCTAAATTTATTAATATTTTTTTTGGATTTTTTTTCATGTCGAAGGTTGATGATTAAACCGAAAACATGAGTTCGTATTAACACAAAGAGAAAGCACAAAGACCTCAATCCGTATGACCATCCCAAATACAATATCACCCGTCAGATCTTTTCTTAATCCGTATGGTTGATCAAACAAAACGTGGTCCGTCAGATCTTTCCATCGGATTCATTAATTTTTTTTTTAATTTTTTTTTTCTCTCAACCACTCGAACTCTAATTTTCTATTCTACCCGTTTCTATCGTTCTTCCTCTCCCAAGAACACCTATCTTTTCCTCCTCCACGGATGACCACCGCTGAAATATTTTTTGTGAGAGAATAAGAAAGAGATCGAGTTAGAGAGTAATCGGTAAAGATTAGTTCACTCATTTTTCCCATTCTCCACAAACACTATTTCATCAGAGTGATGAATGACGGCAGAGTAAGTACCGATTAGGGTTTCGATTTATGAAGAGAAGAAGATCAATTCAATAATCAGCTAGAGTTTGAATCAAGATGACAGACGATCTAGAAGATGAAGATGATCTGCTAATAATCGGCTAGAGGTTGAATCGAGATTTGGATTTCTGAAATCAATATGAACAGGGCAAGAAACGGGTTGAGCCGATGATTTTTCTTCTTTGTGTTAGATGGTGTTGAAGCTTGGGTTATTCTCAGATTGAGATATGGAGTTGATTCTGTGGTTTGTATGGAAGAATTGGTGAAGATTAATGGTAATTTAGGGTTTGTAAAGGATGAATTTGGAAATCGAAATGAGGGTTTCGAGCTTCAATGAAAACAGAGATGGGTTCGATCATCTTTTGATTCTTGGTAAGATTTCTTCAATCAATTTGAAGTTTTGATTTATTTATTTTTAATTTTGTTTGATTTTTTTTTTTTTGTTGTTGTTTTTTTTTCTTTTTGCAGTAAACCAGATTAAATTAAAGCATCAATTGTTAGTGACTAGTTCTATTGTTGATCGCGCGAGCTTTTACAGAATCCTAACTATGAATTGGCTGTTGGACAAGAGTTTCCAGATGTCAAGGGTTGTAGAAGAGCTTTAAGGGATGCAGCAATTGCTCTTCATTTTGAGATACAGACTGTCAAGTCTGATAAGACGCTTTTCACAGCCAAGTGTGCTACCGAAGGATGTCCATGGAGGGTTCATGCATACTAGACCTCGATGTTTTGAAATGTTCATAAGGGATTTGTATAAGAAAGCTTGTCATTCACAATATCTATTTACTCTTTATCATAAATGCTATTGTTTGGAAGTTTGCTTGATGTTCAATTTTGTTGGTTCTTCTAGGTACGAGCTCGGTCGTCAACCCGCTAACACCAAGTTGTCAAGCAACAAGACAGTGAGGAGAGTACGTGTTAGAGGAGGTAATGTAAAGTGGAGGGAACTCCGATTGGTGAAGAGCGCTTGTCAGGACAATGAGCTTGTCAGGACACAGACATTAGTGAAGAGCGCTATTGTTCAATTTGATGCTGCTCCTTTCAAGCAATGGTACCTTCAGCACTATGGGTATTACTCTTCTCAGTATGTTCCTTAAATCTTTCTCAGTATGTTCCGAGAAGTCAGTTGTGCCAAGGTAATTACTCTTCTCAGTATGTTCCTTGTTTCTTTCTCTTAAATCTCTTGTTTTTCTTGGTACTAATCAAACTGATTTTGGTGTATTGGTTGCCTCATTGTTCCTTGTTTTGTTTGATTCATGATTCACCATAAATGGGTATTTTGTGATTCCCTTGGTCTCACAATTTATCATCTTGTATTATGGTAGCATCAATTTTCAATCTCTACTTGCCTGTGGTATTTATGACGGATTATTGAAAAATTTAACAAGTCTTTCATATTTGTTGATTCAACTCCAACTATTGTCAAAACTGAAATTTTAAAGTGTCGCTACCATGTTCTCTTGAGGCTTCGCGAAACAAATATGTACTTGAGTTCTTTTGTTACCAAATTTTATGTTAAAGATGTCTTCCTCTAGTTTTTTGAAGGCCACCACTAAATGAATTTTACATGAATTTTCTATGAGAGACTTACGAATCTGAATTTTTTCGAACATGGTCTTCTTTGTCTTAGTTTTTCGAACATGGTGCTCTTTGTGCCGTTTTTCCGAGGCTTTTTCACTCAGATATGTATCTCAATATTTCTTATTATCATTTTTATGTTAAAGAATACTTTCTTAGCTTTTCAACGAGACTGAATTTGCTGAATTCCATTACTTAATGAATTTTGTATGAATTTTTGATCGTAAACTACCGAAACTGCAATTTTCTGAAAAATGTGACTGCTGTCCTGTTTTGATGAGTGTTTTCAACAAAGATATAAACCTTATTGTATCCTATTATAATTTTTATGTGAAAGGGGGACTTCTCAGCTTTCCAACGATCCATAGTTTGTTCAATTTCGTTGCCTAATGAATATTGTACATATTTTTGATTGTAAACTAGCAAAAATGCAATTTTCATGAATACCTATTACCAGGATTTATGTTTTAGCTTTCCTGTGTTGCTATTGTATGCTTCAAATCCTTTGTCAGGATTTCATGGAATTTCTTTCTCTTTATTATCTTTAGTTATAACAAAATTTTCGAGCCTCTTTCACCGAAATAATTCCCACGAGCATGTTTTGAATTGAACTTACCAGTATTGCGCTAATTCCTGTTTAGCAATACTATTGTTACTTGCACATATGGTTTTTGGGCCAAAGAAAAGAATTGACTGTATTGTCTTTCAAATTTGAACGATTTTCTCCTGGTTCCTCTCGGAAGACAATGGTAGGTTGGTTTCCGTTATGTTTTAATAGTATGCGAAGCTTTCAAATTTTGTGAATTTTGCAAAGAATGCTTTACTGTGCTTACTCGTGTCTTTGCTTGAGGGATGATGTGTGAGCTTATACAATCATTATTTTTTTGTTTCAGGTTCAACACTGGTGTCAATCGATGCTACTGCCCTTCGGACGAGGTTGCCAAGAGGGCGTTGGTTGATGGCTTAGTCTTCCCAGTTTCGCGTGTTTGGTTTGCCAGTCAGGCCCTCGTTTTGTCGGCCTGTAAAGAAAACTGCAAGAGCTCTCGGCGAAGCACTATTAAATGCAGAGAAAAGAGTTTGTTCCGGCCACATGGTGTTGTCTTGGTGCAGTCTGTGTGCGCAAGGGCTAGAAAGGTTTTAACGAAAACAGAAGTGTTATTAGTTTTTTTTTTTTTTTTTGGTGTTGAAGTTTTGTAAAATTGCTTATGTAGTAGTGATTATAATTGGAAATCTAATCTTCTTTTTACAGATTTAATTTTGTATTTAAATTCTCAAAATTTAATTTTTTTTTCAAATCGAATATGTACCACAACTCATAATCCTAGTTGTCAAGGAATTCACATACAACTCTAATCATAGTTGTCAAGGAATTCACATACAACAGTAACCAAAGTTGTCATCGAAATCACATACAACTCTTAAGCATAGTTGTCAACGAATTCACATACAACTCTTCCCAAAGTTGTCAACGAATTCATATATAACTATAATCATAGTTGTCAACGAATTCACATACAACTCTAACCATAGTTGCAAATGAATTTTCCATAACCCCAACAAGTGTAGTGTATAAGTTATTTTCACAACCCAAGTAAGAGTTGTGTTAGGCATAAATAAATTTTTTTTGAAAGACATTCACAACTGAGCCGAGCGTGGTATATAATGGAACCACAACCGTGTTTACGACTATTATTGACGAGTTGCAAAGAATTGAGGACTTTCTACAACCCCCCTTGTGCAACCTATAGATAAACGTCGTCTTACATGGTACCACAACTGATTTCCGGGGTAGTTAATCGATATTTTTCCCGTAGTGTATGGTTTCATTGGTTTTCATTATTGGAAAACCGATTACTTTGGTTTCGGTTTAGGTTTTTCCAAAAATCGATAAAAACCGAACCATGTGCACCCCTATGTGTGGGGATTGTTTTGGAGGAATCCAATACAACGTTGTTAGGTTCGCGATTCGTGAGAGTGGTTTTGGAGGAATCCAATACAACGATATTTGGTTCGCGGTTCCCCAATTCGAGTCTTCAATATTAAGAGTATATGGAACCAAATTTTCGGGTGCTTGGATTATGGTAAAAAATTACGGGTTTAGGATTTAGGATTCCGGTAAAAAATTGCGGCACAGAATCGGTAAAAAATAGTGAATAAAAAACTAGTAGAAATATTTTGTATTACCTTCCTTGAAGTGATGTGCTTTTTTGATCATGCAAGCCACTTCCTGGCATTATCCAAATTTATTTGTTTGAGTTTACTTTTCAGTTTGCTCTTTCTATAAATTGTTGAGGAGATAGTGCACCATTTTCTTCTAAATGCATTGTATGCATCTATGGGAGGAGGAGGAGGAACACAGTTCAAAAACTAGTGATTAATGAGGAAGATAACTTCTGTCAAGAAGACATAAAACAAGAAATCTCAAACTACTTCTTCAACTTGTTCCAAGACAATCATCCTATAAGGCCACAAATGAACTCAGATTGCTTCACAAAGATTTATGAAGAGGAAAGTACTGACATGGAAAGGCAAATATCCACAAAACACGTTTGGATACATCCGCTTAATTGTAATACATTACGAGACTAGTTTCTTGTTGAATTTGTATCTTGAAAGATAGATAAAAAGTTTAACCACTTGGTAGAATTGCGATTGAATTATTTGGATACGGCTAGATTGATTTTGAATATTGACTTTTGAGATCGTCCAAGTACTCTGCTTAAAAATCAGTTTCACGGACCTTGTGTCTATATACATACTGATTGAGTAGAGGTTGAGATATTAACTCTTATACATATTGTCAAGAATCATGTTGGTCTACTTGCTATTGTATTAAGTTTGTCTATAGAGGTTGCCGAACGAAAATGTTGGGTGTATTTGGTATCCCTTACGTTTTCAAATCAGTTTGCTACTCTCCTTCTCAGAATTGGTAATTACCCCCCCCCAACCCAACAAAACCCACTACCACCACACTGAATAATATCCCTGACACACAAGAAGATGGTCTTTGGGAAATAATCAAGTCTTTTCAGTCAAGACTCTTTATTCTCAGCATATTAAATCTGATGGTGTGAATGATTTTCCCCACTAGTTCATGTGGAATTCGAAAATACTTCCTAATTAGGTAAACGTTTTGGTTTGGTGTGATGTTTGAAATGACGAGGGTGCCAAGTACACCAAAATGTTTTCGAATCTAATGGCCTTCAAGCATACGAGTAGAGAGATGCTTTTACAATTAAATAAATTCTAATGCGAAAAGAGTAAAGGCAAACAAACACAACGGTTACGTTACAAGGAAACCAAAAATACAGAAAAACCCCGGAACCTAGTCCAGTTTTGAATATTCTCAGAATTAAGCTGTTATACAAAGACATTACCAACTTCCTATAGTTGAGACGAAGTAAACTACCCTAGTTACCTAGTTTCCTCAGTATTCCTGGGCCTAAAACCAATCTTCCAACATACGTGAATCCTAAGATAGGGTCCACTATCTTAAGTTACTTTAGCCTCTCTGAAGTCGAAGTAAAAGACTAATCTGTGGTAACCACTCTCCTGTCTCAGGAAATCAATCAGAGATATGTATGTTGAGTGCGACAAAGGCTTTTCTGTTTAAAATCAATTAAAATCCTTTGTTGGATTTAGATCTTCCAAGATCTAGATTAAACAAGTTAACCAGATCGAGTCAAGCAGAACTACCAGATTCGGATACTGAAGAGTACCACCAAATGATAGATTTTTGATCTAAATACGACTATCAATAACAAGTCTATTAAAAAATAAACCAGATCTAGTCGGATCCTAGCCAAGCAAGTTTGTGCACAGAGCAAATCACAAAGATATGAAACCCATAAGAAAATCTTTTTGTCTTCAAATCTTCAATAGTCTTCTGTACCTGCACAGTGACAAACTTGATTCCTGACTTATGATCGGTTACACACAGAACAGAGTCTGTTAAGAATGGATGATAACAAGTCTATGTTAATCCCTTGATCTAGTTTGAGTGACCTTATTTCAGAAGAGAAGGCTCTCAGGAATAATCAAACTAGGTGCAATCAAGAGTTAACAACCATTAGTCAATCAAATCAACAATTGAAAACTAAAATAATGATGCAATTTTAGTTTCCCACCAACAGTACTAGTAGATGCTTCTTGATCCCAAAGAATTTTTTAAACTAGCGGACGTAAGAGATTTTACCTAATTAGGTTACTTTCCTCTCCAAGATAGTATTACGAGAATACTATTAGGAGGCTATACCAGAAAAAACAAAGATGAAGTTTTCCTGGCGTAGGATTAGTTTTTAAGAAGAACAAACTTTATTATTTATAGACCAAGGTAGTTTAGACACCAAGGAATTCTATAACCGAAAATATTCTTAAGATTTGCAATAAATCACCTAAATTCGGTTTTGTCTAATTACAACCAATATCCAGCGGTATAACCAAAATTTTCATAGACAACTCAATATTAGCTAGCAATTAACTAATATATCTTTCTAGAGATATGTTTTGATTGCTGGTAAAACAAAACATATTAATTTCAAAAATCTCAAAAATATTTTTTACTATTTCGGTTTGGGATCTCACCTTGGATATCAAGGAATATTTTTGAATAATTAAGAAATAAGATTTCAACACATGTTCAAATTACTCATTATGTTGACACCTTGAACTTTCCTATTTTGCAAACCCAATTTCCAAATCACACAAACCCTAAAGTGTATGTGACTTAGAGAAATCGGTTTTTTCTTATTGGGATTGGTTTTACCATGACTCATAAAACAAGTTAAAATCTTACCTTGACTCCCAATATAGGTAGGGATCGGTTTTACCTTGACTCCAAACATAATCTAGTACCAGTTCTACCTTGATTCCCTATATAGGTTAGGACTGGTCCATCCTTAAGATCTTCAATGAAAACCGAACCTTCAACCCTTTTGATCTTTCAACTACGAAACAAGTTTGTACGTCTACTTCCTTAAAATCATGTAATTAAACATAGTTTTCTAGGTATGAAATCAAACATATGTTCACTACAAAATCTAGTAACGAGTTACAATGATTATGTTGATGTCGCAATTATGAAGTTTAAAAGATAAGTTGTATACTTCGTAAATCAATATACTAATATAAAGTACTTATCACTACTGATATATTGTTCCTTGACACTTTGATCACAATATGATGATCAAGTCTATTATACTAAAGTTTCATGTTTCTAACTTGGCATGTTATGTTTTCAATCAGAAACGACTTGGAAGCTTACAATATAGAAATGGAAACAAGTCATGTATTACTAACCTCAAGTGGAAGGATGATGTCATTGTTGATGTCGATATCTCTTCGGAATCTCCAGGTCTTCACTTGTATGTCTCAACATTTCTAGACTTCCTAGTGTATCCTAACAAGTTGACGCTAGTAATCCAATCAAGCAACTTATAAGTTTTGATACTAAAATATGACAACCAACCTTGATATACCAACACGTGGTGGGTTTAACCAAGAAATGATCTAACAATGTTCATGGCAAGCTTAATACTACGGATATGCTTCTGCGCAAAGGTATGACTCTTGATAAAAAAAAATCGTATTCTATGAACACAATCACACATTGGTTATACAGTTAAACATGGACAATAAAAAGAAGTCATGAACATTAAAACTAATCAGCTAAATCGTATGAACTTAGGTATGCTCAAGATATTCTATTGAGGTTCAGTCGCTCTTCAGGTCAGGTAATCAACCCTATCAAAAGTGTTATAGCTTTTAGCAAAAATATTTCTAGGAGTAGACAAAATGAAATAGCTAACATGTTACAGATGAACACTATGAAGCTCACTGATAGATATTTAGGGGTGCCATTATTTCTTAATCGGTTTAAGGTTTTGTGTTTTCAACCATTAGTAGAACAAATGCAGAAACACTTAGATGGTTAGCAACAAAAGCTAATTCCCCAACCAGGAAGAGCAATTCAAATACAATCTGTGTTAAATTCAGTTGCTTCTTATCAAATGACGTGTTTTCCTATTCCTGATATTGTTATAAAACAATTAGATACGCTTCAGCGTAGATATTGGTGGGGGCATCACCCACGAAAGAAAGGTTTCAACCCTAAAGATTGGAAAGGCTTGTGCCTTTCCAAATGACATGGTGGTATGGGTTTTAAAAATCTTTGAAAATTCAATTTATCAGTGCTTACAAAAATGGCATGGAGGCTGGTTACTCAACCTGAGGCTTTGAGTTCTCAAGTTTTGAAGTCCAAGTATTTCCCAAAACATAAACCTTTACATTCGATTGGTAGGAAAAAAGGTACTTGGATTTGGAATGGTATCACTAGAGGGTTAGCAATCGTTAGGAAATATCACATATGGGAAGTGGCCAATGGTCAGGATATCAGTATCTGGAAGGATAATTGGGAACGTACGATGTCACAACCAGTTACTAGGCCAACTGCGTATCATTTGCAAGATTATACTCAGGTATCTCAACTTATCGACCTCTATTCTAGGCAATGGGATGAAGCTGCTCTTGCTGAACTGTTTACCACCAAACAAATACAACAAATTCAATCGATTTGAATCCCCTACTCTGGGGATGACTGTATTAGGTGGTCTCTTACCAGATCTAGTACCTTCTCTACCCAATCTGTGTACAAAATGTTGTTAGGTACTCAATGTTCAGCTACTAGTTCACAACAAAAACACTAGCTCAGGTTATGGCACATGGACATTTTACCCAAATTTAGATTGTTTCTTTGGAAGTGTCTACAAAATATTTTGCCTCTAAAAACGTATCTGTTTCGGTTTAACATTGTGGAGAATGATCTGTGTCCTTTTTGTGGTTTATATTCAGAAACTTTTGATCACTTATTTTTGCATTGTGATTTTGCTAGAGCCATATGGTTTCAGTTATGTCCTCAAGTTTTTGCAATGATTCATCAGTTTCAATCTCTCAAGGACTGGATTTGGAGTTGGTTTGCTACTAATATTACTTCACATGCTCAGAAAACTCTTACTCTTTACATTGTAATTATGTGCCAAATATGGAAAGCTCGTTGTAGTGCTAGTATGGACAACAAGCGACAATGTCCTGTAGTCACTATCCATCAAGTTAACATTCTCCTAGAGTCCTTAACTCAAACACAGAACCTTTACATGTATCTCCAGAAAAATTTCTTTGCTACTGCAACACCATCCAATAAGTATCAGTTTAATGTTTCATTGTGGAATCAGCACCCTAACACTTGTTTAATGTTTGTGGATGCTTCCTTGGGAAAATCCCCACATTCAGCAGGTTGCGGCATTGTCTTCTATAGAGCCGATGTTAGATTTGCAGCAGCCAGATGTTGGCCAACGGTTGCAGAATCAATCTTAGAAGCTGAAGCTCAGGCACTTTTGATGGCTATTGAATCGGCTCAAGACCTACATGTTCAAAACATCTTCTTCATTTCTGACAATCTTGAACTCGTTACTGCTATCAATGATGTTCATTCAAGTATCCCTTGGACGATTTTCTCTTATGTTCAAGACTGTCAAAACAGATTTGCTCTGATAGGTAGTCCAGTCTGTAAATATGTTTCACGTAAGTTCAATGGTGCAACAAATGGTTCGGCTAAGTTAGCTAGGAAATCCCGTGTCAATAGTATTTGGGATAACACGCCTCCTGTGTGTATTTTAGATAAACTGTATGCTTGGATGTAATCTCTGTACTCGTTTCTCTTTTGGGTTTAATGCAATGTTTCCTTAAAAAAAAAATGTACAAGGTGTTGGGAATGCTCCAATTTTTTTGAAAATGGAATTTTATTAAAAAGAAAAAAAAACGCAGACCAGGACGAGGAGGTCTCGAGCCTGAGACTACGACAGGTAAAACAAAATACAACAAGAAATGTAAAAATCAAATTACAATGAGCACCGAAGATTGTATCCCATCTATACAACCAGGAATCAAAAGAGGAGTTAAAATCCTTGTGAAAAACTCTAATCCATAGGAAGATCAATACTTTAATCTTAACTGAAATATCTCCGGTCCTTGAAACTTTGTTCTCAAACACTCTTAGGTTCCTCTCCTTCCATGCTACCTAAAACAAAGCATGTATCATGAATCTCCATATAAATTTAGCTTCGCCAACAAGAAACCTGTTTTGAGGCATACCAATTTTTTTTTTGAGGCATACTCAACGCTTACCCTAACTAGTGTAGGTTAAGGGGTGGCTAAACTAATTAAATTACTTAAATAACCTTAATTAATTAGCTAATTTATTTATTTAATTAATTAATCTGAATTTTTTAGTTTTAAAAAAAACTGTTTTATTTTAAAATTTTACATTTTTTTAAAAAATATTTTTTTTAATTTAATTTATTTTTTTTTAATTAAAAATTAAAAATAGACCTTACAGAAAAAGCTTATAAAAAATTTAAAAACTAAGAAAATAAATTAAAGTTTAAAAAAGTTTAAAAAGAAAATTGAAATAATAATAATTTAAAAAAAAATAAGTGATAAGGGTATTATTATCATTATTAAAAATGGTGGATAACGGGTTATTGATTTTACTACCTAGTGACTCTATTTTGTCCTTATTGAGTACGCCTTAAAAAAATGGTATGCCTCAAAACAGGTTTCTCCAACAAAGGCTTCTGAGTTCCATTATTGTATCAATTGAAGAGTTGATTGTGATTTTACCCAAGCCCAGTAATTTTGAGAAGAGATCATTTGATAGGGTGTAGAATACATCCTATTTACTATCTATTGTTTATGCTTTCTTTGCTATTTTTCTTGTAAATTATGTATTTTACGCTTGTTTTGAGTGTTATAGCTACTATGGAGTCGCACAGAGGAAAAGAAGAAGAAATTACTCTATTTGAGCAAAAAGGACTAAATTGTCATTTCATGGGCGGACACTAATAGGAGCCCAGACACATGTTAAGGGGTAGCCAGTTTTGTTTTAAAACAGGAAATGTTAAAGGCACCAATGAAAGTACTCAGGGCACCCAGTCTGGGGGTGGATCTTATCCCTGGGGTGTACATATCCGGCCCTAACTCTTAACCCTACTAATCGAGAGATGGTTTTCTCTCATTTTCTTCATTCGCCTGGAAGTGAGAAAAAAGACAGCGGCTGTATTAAAGCTGAGACCAAAATCGAGAAAGAGAGAAATAGATCGAGATTAATGGCAGAGAAATTGAGAGAGCAGAATCGAGGGGGAATCACAGAGAGAACCGAGTTTACCGTTGCCATTAATGGTGTTCTTGAAGTTCGGTGAAAATGGGATTGCTGCTGTGAGGAAGATGGTTTATTAAAGAACACAGATGGGTTTGTGGTAGTGAAGTTGAGTTGCAGCAGAAGATTGATAAACCAAGGAACTTAGGGTTTTCGAAAAGGAAATGGTGGTGGTATTTGACGCTGCTATTGAAGCTCAGGGAGATGGCGTTGTCATGAAAGAGATCTGGGAGATGAGTTAAAAGGGTTTTGATGAATTTCTGGAAATAGAGATGGGTTTTGGAGCTGTTGCCGTCGAATTCAGATGGTGAAGAGAAATTGAACCAAGAGAAGACTCTGATGCTGTTGATTTCTGTTGAAAAGAGATGGAGAAGAAGTTCAGATGGGTTCAGTTTGAATTTGAGTTTGCTGTGGGGTTGAATGCAGTGATGGAGCTGTTGCTTGTGAGAAATGGGTGCATGGTGAGAAGTGTGAAGTTACACCGAGATGGGTTTCTTTGGAAATGGGATGAATCGTGAACAGATGAGGTCGAGACAAGGTGGTGGTCTTTGGTGATGGTGGCGATCCTGGTGTTGATGAGATAGAGTGATAGGGGTTGTGAGGCATTACAGTCTAGTGTTGCTGCTGTTGAATGGGTTTGGTTCTGAGGATGAAATTACAGCCAAAATTTGATTGTTCTTATCTTTGTTATGAGATTTCTTTGTTGCACGATCTTTGGAGAAATAAATGAGTCTGTGTAATTGAATATGGTGGAGTTCAATGTGGTTATCTATGTATGCTGTGGATGCAAGTAAAGGGCAGGTGGTCTAGAGAGGATATACAGATGAGAGAGTTGTGCTTTTGGTTGCAGTGGTGGCGCAAGGCTAGGTTGAAGGCACTGCTGCAGCTGCATATGGTTATGGGTTTGTCATGGTGCTGCTAAACAGGGAATGGCATGAAACTAAGCTGCAGGATGTGTATGACATTGCAGGGAAGAGTATGAAGCTGAGCTGAAAGAACAAGGTGTTTTAAAGTGAAGCTGTTGAGCTCAATAGATGTATGTATAGGTTCTTAACAGGAGAAGACCCAAGAAAGAGGCCTGAATTTGGCCTGTGCAAGTTCAGCAAACAAAAGAAACTCGGCTGGTTTTCTGTACCGGCGAGTCAACTCGGCGATGTCCGATCCAGCCGATCCAGCTCAGCCGAGTAAGCTGAGTCATCATTCCACATAAGATCAGAAACCTTGCAGTGTAAGAATAAATGAGATGCGTCTTCATCTTTCTCACCACACAGACCACATAAAAGGGAAACACTTATGTTTCTTTTTAATAAATTGTCTCTAGTTGCTAACTTGTTTAGAGTTGCTTGCCAAACAACGAAGCAAATTTTTGTAGGGATCTGATGATTCCGTATGGGCTTGCCTGGAAAACTACCTTCTTTTTCCACTAACAACTTCTCTTGCATTAAACACCAATAACAGTGTTTCACAGGAGAAAATCAGTTTCAAACTTGACTCCCATATCAATTTATCTGGGCCTGATGAAATAATAGGTGGAGACGGAAATTGATGTAGTAAAGCAGCTAATTTCCCTACTTCATTGTCTCCCAAGTTTCTCTTAAAAGGGGGAATGCTCCTATCCAACAAATGCTTTCAAATTTCTTTCAAAAAATTTCTCTGAATATCTGATCCATAGGAGTAATAACACCTAGTTAAGTTGACACTCGACTTACACAAGTCCATCCTGGATACAACATGTCCTCTATTAACACATGTCTCTCTTTCATTGGCTCTCTTCCTTTTTTCTCATTGGTCATTGTCTCGGCATGTAATAAAACTATATGCTCTTCCTCTTTCTTATAACTAACCAAGAACAACTTTACCTTTCGCTGTGTGTGAGTTTCTCTGCAACTGTAATTTCATTTTTCTTCATCAATGAATTACAGATTATTCAGTTCTACTATGGTATCAGACTGAGAGATATCTGCATCTCTCAGGATTTTTCGATCCTTTCTTTGTTTCCGCTTCTTTCAATCTTCATTCAGTTCTTTATCTTTTCATGATTCACGAATTTCCTGCTTCTACATCCATGGAAAGCCCTACTGCAACTTCAATTTCTAGTATTCATGTGCATCAACTTACTCATTTGTTAATCTCAAACTTACAGATAACAACTTCATCACATGGAAAAACCTTATGTTACATGTTATTCGAAATATCAAAATCCAAAAATATCTAAATGGAGCTCATCCTTGTCCTCCTCAGTATACAAATCTACGCAATCAGGCAAATGGAATTGAGATTCCACTCTATCTATAATAGATAGGTACTTCTCCCTACAAAATTAAGCAAATGGAATTGAGAATCCTTTCTTTACGGAATCATACGCCAACCAAGGTTCTCCAATGGGAAATAATTTTTTATATTTGTGGCGTGTACGCGTGTACTTCTTACAATACTAGAAAATACTGGTTGAATATAGTTGGTCTTATACGAAGTCATACTGGCCCTTGGTACACAATTGGTGACTTCAATGCAATATGAGTTGTTTTGTGTTTGTGTCGTTAGTTTTGGTATGGTTTAGTAGTTGAGTCCTAAGTTTATCCATCAAAAAAATTTATTCTCTAGGCCATTTACGAACAAAGAGAAAATTATAACGATATGACTCAACATAAGAATTATATCTTCTTTAGCCATGTATTGACGTAGAAATTAAAGTTCTCGTTCATATTCTATGTCAATTATAGTTTCGGGGAAAAAAGGCGACAACTAATGAACATCTTACGGAAGCCCTGCAGTATATTCACAAAAAATATAATTGTGGAAGATCAATATTGCAATTCTCAAAGTAATTCACTCCTCATTTCATCCAGTGACGAACACAAAGAGTTAAGAGATTAACCAATGAGAACATATGAGATATCCGTTCTAATCACGATAAATATGATAGAAAAGAACAAATCCCCCAAAATAAGAAATATGCATAATAATCGATAAAGATTAGGTATTGTAATCATCTCCAAAAGAAGATTTAAATTAATAACTTGAATCATTGCAAGATGATAGTGTTTGGATTATCTAATGTAAAGCACATAAAAACGATATCCCAAAAGCTAGTGTTCCTCCTTAAAACAATAAGAATAAAATCCTTACAAGAAGTTAACTAGAAACAAATGGAACAAAGTACGTAAAGAAGCTACGCATCATCTTCACTTTCTGACTAAATCCATGAAGGTTTAATCCTTTCCAAATCATCCTTAATCTCGGAAAACTTAGTAAAAAGCAAACTCAATTGTTGTTGTGCACCTTGTTGTCTACCATTTTGGCATTCTTGAGAATTTCGTGAAAAAGACCCAGGAAGTAGGATCACAAGAACCGATCGAAGAAGGAAAAGAATTTATTTTCCTATTGTAAACATTTCCTCTCATTCATTGGAAAGTAGCCTTCAGAATGGAAGAGGGAGTACCAATAGAAGTACCAACTGGAGCAATGTTAAAGGCTCGACAAATCCTCTCGAGTAGACAAGGAAATCCCTATTTTTTGCCATAAAGAGTCATGCAATCTATTTGTTGAATGATCCAACCACAGATATCAAGACCTTGAGTTCCCAAGTCAAGGAAGTTAAACAATTTCACAAAGTCTCAACTCCAGCGAGTATTTTTAATGGTAGAAGGGACAACTGTTTAGAATTCCAAACTTACCAAAATTTTTCAAAAAGACATGGAAAGATCTTCAGTACGAAATTTTTTATCTTTCCAACCAACACTCCTACCAATGAGTTTGTAGGAAATAGTTTCATAAGAACACTTATCTTCCTTGGTATAGGACAGGAGAAGGTTCTCATAGGAAGACTTGTAATGGTTGCCAAGAAATTGCTATCAACGTCAATAACCTTTTTCCAATCATAGTTCTAAAGAACAATTTTTCAAGATTAATATCATGAATGGTAGCATAAAATACTCTTGTGAGAAGGTCAGATCCTTCACCATGACCATCAAAGATGTCACCGAGATTTTACTTTTCAAAACAAGATAATTCACCAACATACACATAATCCTTAACCAACTTATTTTCTAAGATGAAACCACTAGAAAGAATTTTGTCATAGAATGTGGAGCATTCTTCATTAACAAAGATAATCTTAAAAGATGTTTGATTACTTGATTCTCCATTTTCTTTGAAGGTAGATGCCTTTTGTGATGATACCTTGGCCATTTTTTTAGGTTTCACAACATCCCTTTTGATTCTAATCATGCTTATTATAAATAGTAAATTGAGAAAGAGAAGAAGAAAGAACTTACTTAGAATATGCCCCTTATTAAAACAATCATTGATACTCTCCTTTAAGAGTAAACTTGATTCCAAGCAAGATGGTATCAAGATTGTAGAAATCCAACTCCAAAATCATGAGACAAGTAGCCGGTTCTGTAACCCTAGGTTTGTTTTTCTCCTCTCGTTCGTGAACTGTTGAAAAAGAACAAATATAAGTAGTTCACGAACTCGTGGACCCTATATTGGCTTTAATGGGCTTGATCGGTTCCGGGACGGATAGTTATTTTAGATCATCTAAATTTTTTCAAAAAGTGCGCTTTTTAGGAAACTTTTCCGGATAAATCGATAACAAAAAAATATATGCTATCATTGAGACTCGGATATAAATTTTGATGAGAAAACTCAATAAAAATTGAAATATAAATTAGTCAATGTACACATAATTCGACAAGATTATGTATTTTTCCAAGATGAGTTGCGTTACCCAAATATTTCCGATAACCAACAGGGATAGCGTTAAGGTGGTCGACATGGTTTCAAACACAAACTTAAGTTTAGCTATAAACATAAGAATAAAAAAGCCCAAGAGCATTTTTAACTTGACTAGTTAACTAAAAAGGAGATGGTACCAAGTTCACCACCAAATTTTTCATTTGGCAACTTGTATAAACAAAACCTCATAAAATTATAAGTAAATCTAATTAAAGATCCTTAAAAAATATTGTTAGAGCAATGCTCTGTTGAGCCCACAAGTATTTCTATCTTAATTTTGTTATCAATGTTAGATGATCAAAACTATATCTTGATTTCTAGTCTATTAAGTCAAGTCTCGGACTAGATTAGAATTCGGTAGTTAAGTATCAGACATCATCCTTGAAGACTGAAGATCGACAAAGACATTTGGAAAACTTCTGTATCAGGTATGTGAAGACTGAACCATTCTATTTTACTCACTATCTTACTATTATATTTGTTGAGACTATGACTTATGACTTCTAGTAGATTTACAAAGAACAAGTTTCGAATCAAGCTTGTCTTGTGAAAAATCTTGAAATATGATTTAGCAAAGATGTTCAACGGTCCTTATAACAACATTAGTTCTATGAATTAATTTGTGGATCAATTGAAAATTACCTATGCAAATGGTTTTATCACTTGGGAATGTTTCAAACATCATAAGAGAGAAATATGAACTTCTGATATTCATGCTTAGGCTAGGTTGGCGAACCAGTTCGCAAACCGCAAGTTCAATTGGGTACAGTTCACGAACCGTGCTGAACTGAATTTCAAAGTTGGTATAATAGGCTAGCACTTGGCGAACCCGGTTCACAAATCGTTGTCAACTGAGTTCGGTGGTCTAGTAGGTTTGGCGAACCGGTTCATGAACCGTTTAACCCTGATTCGTGAACAAGCCATGCGGTTCACGAACCGTGATACCAACTGTCCAAGTTTAGTTTTTAGTATATGCTCAAAGACTTATTTTTTTTAAATTAGTTTAGAATTGCTATGACTCTTTTAAACACTTCTAAGACTTCATTGATCACTTAAAAACTTATATGTGTGCATGATAATCAAACTTTTAGGTGTTCAAATGAACATCAAATTCTCTATTTTTCACTTGGCATATTTTCCAAATCGAACACTCATTATACACGGTTCCAGAAATGTACTACCGTGTATATTCTTTTATTGTATTTTCAAAACCTAAAAATGTTTTCTTGATTCCCAAGTTATCTTTGCCTGAATACTAAACAACTCTCATTCTTAAATAGATATAAATAGAGATGCTCTTTCAACTGAAAATTTCAATCTCTAACACATTGTGTCCTAGTTGATAGCTAGAGTCATCCTCTGTGAACCTAGGTTTCCTCTAAGTGACATAATTAGGTTTACGACTAAAAAACTTCGTTTTGGGGATTCATGATGCCAAGTCTGACTATCTTTACCATGTATTCTGATCTTGTTTTTTTGTTATTGAGGTTCACGTAATCTATGTGAGGCAAGATAAATAGAAATCACAAAGTTCCCTTTGTCTCAGATTTTGTGATTCCTCAAGATAGATATCTGAAAATTGATATTAAGTGATCTTTTGAAGATTGTTCTTGAGAGGTTAAAAGATCCAGTCTTCTCATCTAAATGAGAGTCATTATTCTGAATTGTGAGGTTTGTTAGCTTTGTCTGTCGCAAAAAGGTTTCCATACCTTGATCTTCGATCTAAAGGGAAACCAAATAGCTTTTTTTTTAGAGGCAGATTGGTATCAAAAGTCTTCACTGCGGCTAAAAAAACTCTTAGGTTGTAAAGGGCGTTAGCTAATAAAATCAATTGCGTAGAGCCTTGCGAGTTTCAAGAGAAGTTAGAAGCGCGACTATAACTGAATTTCTTGGAGGTTGAATTCCAACTATATTCCAGTCCGAAGGCTGATAGTAGGCTAGTATTTGCAGACATTTAATACAATTTGGTGTTCAAATCTAGACGAGATCCCAGGGTTTTTCTGCAATTCTGGTTTCCTCGTTAACAAAACTTCCGGTGTCTTGTGTTTTTCCTTTTCCACATTATGTTGTTTATCTTTATAATTGGATTTACGGAAGTTATGCATATTTAATCTAAGTAGATACATCCATCTAATTGTAATCTATTACGAGACTCGCTCTTGTAGAATTCGTATTTTGAAAGATAGATAACAAGTTTAATTACTTAGCAGAATTCTGATTGGGTTATTTGGATATGATTGGATTGAACATGGATATTGATTTTTGAGATCGTCCAAGTACTCTTTTTAACAATCAGGTTCACAGACTCATTCTTTTATATATACTTATTGAGAAGAGGTAAAGATTAACTATATATATATATTTTTAAGGATTATTAAGTTATTCTGCTTGCGATTGTATTAGGTTTTTTCCATACATGTGGTCAAACGAAATATTTGGTGTGTACTTGGTATCCCTGCATTTTCAAATATGTATTTAAAGTTTATATCACTTTCTCTTCGCAATCAGAAAGTCAAGACGATAAAGTTTGTGGACCAAATTCACTACATATCCAGCGCCAAACCATACAACTTATGCAAATAGGCAATCTAAAAGAATGTGCAAAATAGTTTTCGTTTCACGGTTACATCTGGTACACTTCGTGTCTTCTTGAGGTAGTCTTCTATTAGTTCTTTCTTTTGAGCATATAATGTCCTTAGCACATTTTCATACAAGTAACTTAACTCTATGAATCACAACTATACCCCAAATAAACATCCAAACATCTGATGTATTATCTGCATTCTGATCACCACCATTGTGGTATTTTATGTCGTATAATGCTTAATATGTTGATTTCACTGTTAATTTCCCACTTTTTGTCTTAGACCAAATCAGTTTGTCTTCACTGTTAATAGGTACTCGTATGGATAAAATTTTCCTAGTCATGTCTTGATCAAACAGGTTAAAAATAAGGTCCTACTTCCAGCTTTTGTTATTTGTGTTTATAAGTTTAGAGATATAGGTATAACTGAGATAATTTCATGCACTGCGAGCCGTAAAAGGACGATAATCTAAAGAGAAGACCCATTTATCATGCCAGATTAGAATTTGCGATCCATCATCCAATGACCAGAAGCTATGTGGGTATATGAAACCAAAATTTGAACTTATACTCTTCCAGGACCATGTATAATCTACCCTTTTAAGGGCATGAATAGGATTAAAGTTTTTGAAGTACCTAGCCCTTAGAGAACGTAAATGACTCTTTTTCACCGTCCAAAATATCCAGGAAGACTTTGCTAGTAATACCTGATTAAGACATCTCATATCCCTGTAGTTCAGTCATCCATCATCATGAGCGTGACAAATGATAGACTATGATATAGGATAAAATCCTTTCTTATCTGGTTTGTTCCACCAAAAGTGGAGCTAAAGAGAATTTATTTTTTCAATATTATCTTTAGGCGGCTTAAACGAACTCATTTGATAAACATGAATTCTGTTAAGAATAATTTTAACCATTATTAACCTTCCAAATTGAGACTGCAGATTACCACATGCACCAAGTTATTAACCTTTTTTGCATATTATCAATGAGAAAAATCAGATGAGACCTTTTTTCTTTTTATTCAAGAATAGGAGTATCCCTAAATGCTTCTCATCAGGGTTCATTCTCTTTAGTTAAATAATATTAACAATATCATCAGTTGCATACTGACTAAGACCTTTTGAGAAAGTAATACTCGAATTTTGGTAATTTAGGAGCTGACCAGAAGCAGAACTGAAAGATTGAACACTACACCAAATTCCCGGAATCGTAACAGGCATTCGTAACGGCTTATGGGCCGTTACAAATTTTCCGTTACAAATGGCCGTTACAAAAAATTCGTAACAGGCTGGAGCCGTTACTAAGTTTTTAAAAATTCGTAACAGGGCTAAGCCGTCACGAAACTTTTTTTTTAGGCGTGCCAGTCACACGCTTGGTCACACTTGGGTGGTAACACCTTGAGTATGTGCGTGTGCCATTCATATGCGTGCTATTTTGTTTCATCTACACCGTTTATGCCTAAACTAATATCTCTACCCTTCATTTTATTCTCGAGATGCGTCTTAATTATAATTTTTTTATCAAACCCTAAGTCCTATCTTTTGAAGGAATTTCATTTCTTTTTTTCTTCGTCAAAAATCTCGAACCAGAGAGGAGAAAAATAACTCTTTCCCTTCCCAGTTTCTTCCTTCGATTTCTCGATCAAACCTCCTGCTCTTCTCTTCTTTTCTGTTTTATCTCTTCCTTTTATCTGCTTGTCTTGTACAAAGCGAGATAGAGAAGGTAGAAATTAGGGTTTCAATATCTATGTTATGAAAAATCTGAATCGATGGCGATTGATGAATTTCAGAGAAATTAGGGTTGGATTTCTGTGAAAAGGATCATGGTTCCTCTTCACTTCAAGGTATTGATAAATCTAAATAGCTATTATCTTTCTTCTAAGGCTAGAAATTCGATCTATAGGGTTTTTTTCTTCCTGTTTTCAATCTTAATATTCGTTTTCTTCTTCGTTTTCTTCTTTATTTTCTGATGATTGGTGAAGCAGATGTAAGAGAGGGGTGTTGTGATGGATAAATTCTGATGCTGTGAAGAACATAGGATTAGAAGTCTAATTTCTTCTACTTATTCATGGCAAGAAAGAAATGAAGAACTGAAGATTAAATAGGGATTTTATTGGTGATTGAGTTAAAGAGATGGGTTCAATTGATTTTAGGGGTTTCAACTGATTTGAATTGAGCAATTGATGATGATTCGGGTTTGTAGAAGATGGATCTGTTGATCCCTCTATGTCTCTGCTAATTAACATGGATTCCGTCTATAAGGTTTTAAGTGTGGGATTCAGTGATGATTAAAGTTTTACGTCTTTAAATATTCAATTGTCTATTTTTGTGAACTGTTCTGATATGTTTAATTTGAATTTCAGTACATCCATATTAACCCGACGGAAATCAAGGAACTGGAAATACATTTAAGATGGCATGCGTCATGTTTTCTCAAGTGCTTCGAGGAACACAAACTATCCTTAAGCTGACACAAACTATTCTTGTTATAGAAAGCTAACTTTGGCTATGGATAGTTCATGTTTATGATTTAATGATAGGGTGTAGAATACATCCTATTTACTATCTATTGTTTATGCTTTCTTTGCTATTTTTCTTGTAAATTATGTATTTTACGCTTGTTTTGAGTTTTGTAGCTACTTTGGAGTCACACGGAGGAAAAGAAGAAGAAATCACCCAATTTGAGCCAAAAGGGCAAAAGGTCATTTTACAGGCGATTGATATATGGAGCCCAGTTGAGGTTAAGGAGCATCTCTATTTTGGAGGATTATTAAAGACAGACTAGCTGTGGTTAAGGGGCTGCCATCTGGCTAGCCCTTATCAGAAGTGACATCCTATTATGGGCACCCAACTGGGGTGGTCCCTGTCCTTGGGGTGTACCATCCTACCCTATACTTATACCCTAAATCCATCGAGAAGATTATCTTCTCCTCTTTCTCACCTGAATCTACAAAGCAGTCATGGCTGCTGTTACTATTGGCGAGATCGAGAAATGATGGCGATGACGCTACTGGCAGAGATGGTGGATGTTCTGGGTTCGATTCATCGAGAAGGAGGAGGAAGATGCAACGGTTGCTACTGATCTGTGTTTCTTTGTTTTACACACGAGAAGAATAAGCGAGGGTTTGATCTGTGAAGATGGGTTGGTGGTGGAATCGATCGATTCAAGAGGTACAATTCGACAGAGGAAGAAAATGGGTGTGGTTTGATGTCACGTCTGTGACAGAGAAGAAGTAGAGAGGATGAATTGGAAGAAATCAGAGGTGGTGTTGATGCCTCAGAGATGAAGAACATGTGTTGCTATCGATGGTTCAGATGAATAGAATGAAGCAGAGTTCGTAAATGGAATTGTTGGTCGTTGTAATTGATGAAACAGATGATGTTGCTTGATTAAACGAAGTGAGATCGGTGATGGTCTCGAGAACAAGAAGACCACGGCGTTGTTGGTGGGCTATTATGATTGAAAAAATGGTGGAGTCTTGGATTGATGAGAATTGAAATTGATGCTGTTGTTGCAATCGATTCAGGGTGGAGATGAAGAAAGACGCTGATGGGATATGGAGCTGTTGCCGTCGAACTCAGTGGATAAGATGGAATTGAACCTCATCGTTGCTGACAAGAACAATAAGATGGGTATGGTGGCCGCTGTTTGAAGCTCGGTGGCTGAGTTAGATGAAGAACAAAGATGGGTTGAGCTTGAAATTGTTGTTAAGGGCTCGACTTGTTGAAGGGAATTGAAGAGAAATTACAGCGGCAGGCTGAGTTGCTGGTGAATCGGGAGCAGAGATGAGGAGTTGATTTTTGCTGTCAATTGTATTGATTTGCTGCCGAGAAGAGTTGGAAATGCAGGGGAATGAATGGGTTTGAGAGATGCGGAGACAGCAGATGAAGATAGTTGAGGGTTGAATGGTATGATTGATGATCTTGGTGATGTTGGAATGGTTCTGTGGCTGTTCTTGATTCAACGATGCGAAAGAAGGAGCTGTCTAAAGCTCTGTATAGGGATGATTGCTTAGATGTATGTGATAGGAATTTTACAGGGATGTGAAGCTAAAGATCGGCCTGAAAGATTAGCCTGGGAAGTCCTGTAAACAATCAGAACTCGGCAGGTTTTCCACTCCGGCGAGTTGACTCAGCGTTCCGATGACCGATCCAGCCGATCCAACTCACCCCAGTTAGATCAGTCAGCCGAGTAAGATGCTGACTTGGGCTAGCTGACTTCCTACCTTGACCCAGTGACTGACGACTGACCGTTAGTTTGACCTGTTTGACCGTTAATCTTGACGGTTGACCAACGGAATATTCGTCGACGGAGAAGAATCTCAGATTACCGGCGGCGACGGATTTCGGTCGGATTCCGGCCATAATACCAGTTTTCCGGCGACCAAAATTCCAGAATTTTCTATAGATTTCTCTCATGGGTGTGAAGACTTGGGCTAGGAATTGGATGGAGAATTGGACTCAAATTTGGAAAGAGAAGATGGAAGAAGAGAAAGACTTGAATTTGGAAATTGAATTGCTAAAGGAAAAGGATTCTATTCCTTGGAAGATTTGGAGAATATTGAAGCCTATAAATAGAGAAGTTTTCTACATCTTTTATACACCTCTCTACACACCTCTTTACACACACAACACTTTTCTTTTCTTTATTCTTGGTGTGAACTCTTTAGCATGAGTAGCTAATTTTATTATTGATTGAGGATGAATTCCTAGTTCTTAATATGATTTAAGTTTTTATTTTCAATTCTATCTTGAAGTTTTTCACATGATTATCGTTTGTTTTTACTAATAGGAATGATCTTAAAGACATTCATGATTGATTGATAGATTGTTTGGGTGGCCAACTAAATTGATTTGTTAATTGATCTAAAGCTAGTGAAAGTTAGGAGATAAGTAATCGTTTCTTGACTCTTTACATAAGTAGCAAACACGAGACCTTGCGGAGGGATTCCGTGGAGCAATTGTGTGTGAAAACAACGTTAGCAAGTAGACCTTGATCTAAGAGTCTAACTACTAATATTGACCTAATAAGTTCATGAATCTTAATGCGTTTATTTAAATTACATCTAGAGTGATCTACTACTAGGTGGTTTGGTAAATAGAATCCGGTAGTCGAGAACTTCCGTGTCCGGTGATATAAGGGATTTAGGGGTTTAGCACTGATCTATTGCTTTACCTACGGTTGGTGATAATCTGTGACTAATAACAAGTAGAAAAGAACATAACTTTATTCATTGTTTATGTGAACGAAGAAGGATTCCTTGATCTTGTCTCTCTTATTGCTTTCAACTTTATCTTTTAATTGCTTTGTTTATTTTCTTTTGCTTTTTTTACACCCCCTTTTGTGACAATTTTTACAACTAGAATCTCTTGCTCCTCGTGGGAACGAACTTGACTTCCATTATATTATTTTTAATTGAGTGGAAATAAGATATTAATTTGATTGCACCTACGACACGCATCAAATTTTGGCGCCGTTGCCGGGGAGCAGCGGATGATTTTAGTTGTTTTTATTTTTCTTTTTGCTATATTCTTGCTTTGTTAGATTCTATTTTGTATCTAACTTAAGTTTTTGAATCTTATTTCAGGTGTCAGTTTTCCATGTATGGTGGACAAGAGCAAGCATATTACAACAATCAATACGGTTTTCAACCTCAACATTATGGCAACTTCCAACCATCCTTAGGATACAATCAAAACCAATCTTTTGGCTATGATCAAAATCCTACAGAACATTATGGATATTCTCATACATATCAACAACCTTATGACGGGTATGTAAGTGGACAATCACAAGGATGGGAGGATAGTTTTGTTTATGATCAGAAATTCTCTAGTTTTGCAGATAAGATGTCTGCCATGATTGGGGATCTTCAACAAAAGTTGCAAGAATCACATCGAGAAATTCAAAGGAATTCGGAGAAATTATACGAACAAATTAACCAACCTTTGGAGATTTTTGATGACGCTAGTGTAGATTACTTGAGCCTTGATCTTAATAATGATCAATCACCTATTCAAAAGGAAGAGCTCGAGGAAGATGCATTTATTGCTTGGAAAAAATTTCTTAGGGAAAGATATGAGTCCGCGGAAGTGTATGAACGTTGCAACAATGAGGAAGTTATTCCAACTCCGGATCATAATAAAGATCCTTCACCTATTCAAAAGGAGAAGTTTGGATATCACTTGCCTATTGTTGTAAACGAAGTAACACCCTCACAAGAAGATCTTACAATTTATACCGAGGAAGATTATATGAGAGAATAATGGCCCGATTCCGATGATGAGAATGTTGAAGAGATGATGCTAGAGGATGAAACCACATTTATTGATTTTGTGGAAGACCCAATTGAACTTGCCAATGATTTTAATGATGCCAAGACTTTGGTTAAGGTAGAAAACGACGAAGAATGGTTGCAAGGTTTAATAGAGGACCATGATATACAAGAGGTAAGTAATTCACTTGAATTTTTTAAGGATGAAGAGGATTCTATAATACAAGAGATTGTGCAAGGTTTGTCTAACCCTTTGCCTATTGATTCTTCTCCTTTACCTCTTATTGGTTTGAATGTATGTGCTTCGAAAGTATTTTTGGATGATTTTGTTTCTAGATATCCACCATTGGAAACACTTGATTCTAACACCATGCAGGTTTGCCAAAAGGAATACATGGAAGTTTCCAAATTCTATGTTCTTTATACACTTCCGAGTGTGGACGAGAATAAGTGTGGGGGAAATTTCTATCGGGCGATAACATCATTATTATTTTCTTGTGCTAACATTTGTATGGAGTTATTGTTTGCAAAACAGGTATTGTGGGTGGATCCTCAAATTTTCAGATTGTTAGTATATTGGGAATGAATCATGCAAGAGCTAAGTCGGGCCGTCGACTTTAAAACAAGCGCTTAATGGGAGGCAACCCATAGGTTTTGTATTTCTTATCTTTTTGCTTTTTGTTATTTCTTTTTATTGTTTCATATCATGTTAAAATTTCCCACCTTGACTTTACTAGGAGGATTCAATTACATTGAGGACAATGTAAGGTTTAAGTGTGGGGGAGTGGTTAAGCATGTTTTTAAAACAAAAAATTACAAAAAAATTAAATTTTTTTAAAAAAAAAAAAAAAAAAAAGTTTTACATAAAAACTTCAACTTTTAGAGATTTTAGAGTCACTAGCATACTTCTAGGTATGTTTACATAGAGATTTTGACCGACATAATTGAACTTGGAAATGTTAGAGAATTACATTCGGATTTCTTGTTTGTTAGAGTGTTAAATAATGGATTTAATCATGCCGGTGATGCGAATTTGGTGCAGGGAGAAATGCATTATTAGAGTTGCTGATCAATCATTAGTGGAGACTACCCGTATTCATATCATGTGAGGCACCGACCAGAAATTTTCCATCTACTAAAGAGCTTCTTTTGAGTGTGTGTCACCGTACGTTAGTTAGGGTAGAATGGTGAGCTACCCAACTTCCCACCAATAGAAGCACTACTCTTTGATCTCTTGAGTGCTAATTTTGTCAATCATGAGGATGACGTCTATAGATGAAAGCTTCCTTCTTGTAGTTCGATTTGCAGTTAGCACCATTCTCTCTCTCGACAACAACGGATCCATAGAAACACTCTCATCATCAACAAGGAGCGACATCAAAAATCTACAAGGAAAGTTGGAAAAGTTTAAGGTTTACAAGCAACATAACGAGAAAAAGAGCAAATTTCATATTCAAGTAAAGCAACATACAAATGAGCGGATTTTACATATATGTTGAGGACTTACAATACAATGAGGTAATTTTATATCCAAGTATGAAGACTTATTCATAAAAGCGAAGAAAATCAAAAGGTGGGAATTTTTGAAGTTTATGATTTCAAGACGATACAAGTTGTGAAGAATCAAGCGGTAAAATACTTCTCCCACGGCCATGGTTTATTTTTTTTTGTATTTTATTTCTCTTTTTTAAAAAAAAAAAAAAAAAAAAAAAAAAAAAATTGAAAAAAGAAAAGAAAAGGAAAGAAAAAAAGAAAAAAAAAAGAGAAAAACAAGAGAAATATTTGTTCTTATTTTTATTTAATGAGCCGTGGGGAAGGAAAAACTATAAGAAAGTTTCAAGCGACAAGGATTTTTAAGGTAAAAGGTTACAAATTGTTAAGGATCTACGAAATTCGAGAGTTTATCATCAATAGTTGAAACCGAAGACGAAGGAGATCAAGACGAAGAGCGGAAGACGTTTCTATTGGATGCCGTGAGAGTGGTGTTATCATAATTGGCGATCGAATGTGAAGGTGAGTAAGTAATCTCATCCTCGATAATAGTGGTTGATTTCCTTTCTTAGAGATCGTCAGAAAAATGGTTTTTTCAAAATATTAAAAGATGTGGTTTTTTTTAAAAATATTTCGGAAGTTGTCCTTCCCACCATTCAACGTGTTGCAGGATTTCTCTCTTCATTCCTACCTGCACACATGTGAGAACCATAAAAAAGCCGTCTTTTTGAGTGCAATTATCATAAAATCCTTTTGGTGAGGCGTAAGTCGAGGCGAAATGCTTATTGATCGTTTCTCAAACACGCATTCTCTCATTATGGTGTGGTTATTTCTCACTCAACATTTAAGAATGAGAATATGTTCTTTAGTATTTCTAACTTCTTATTACTAGAATGCAGAAACTCTATGTCCTCGTAGCTCTTTGGATGCTTGGGACGCTTGAACGCTTTGAAGTTGTGAGTTTTTAGTTTGATTTGCTCGAGGACTAGCAAAGTCTAAGTGTGGGGGAATTTGATAGGGTGTAGAATACATCCTATTTACTATCTATTGTTTATGCTTTCTTTGCTATTTTTCTTGTAAATTATGTATTTTACGCTTGTTTTGAGTTTTGTAGCTACTTTGGAGTCACACGGAGGAAAAGAAGAAGAAATCACCCAATTTGAGCCAAAAGGGCAAAAAGGTCATTTTACAGGCGATTGATATATGGAGCCCAGTTGAGGTTAAGGGGCATCTCTATTTTGGAGGATTATTAAAGACAGACTAATTTGTGGTTAAGGGGCTGCCATCCGGCTAGCCCTTATCGAAGTGACATCCTATTATGGGCACCCAACTGGGGTGGTCCCTGTCCTTGGGGTGTACCATCCTACCCTATACTTATACCCTAAATCCATCGAGAAGATTATCTTCTCCTCTTTCTCACCTGAAGCTACAAAGCAGTCATGGCTGCTGTTACTATTGGCGAGATCGAGAAATGATGGCGATGACGCTACTGGCAGAGATGGTGGATGTTCTGGGTTCGATTCATCGAGAAGGAGGAGGAAGATGCAACGGTTGCCTCTTGATCCGTGTTGCTTTGTTTTACACACGAGAAGAATAAGCGAGGGTTTGATCTCGTGAAGATGGGTTGGTGGTGGAATCGATCGATTCAAGAGGTACAATTCGACGAGAGGAAGAAAATGGGTGTGGTTTGATGTCACGTCGTGATGAGAGAAGAAGTAGAGATGATGAATTGGAAGAAATCAGAGATGGTGTTGATGCCTCAGAGATGAAGAACAGGTGTTGCTATCGATGGTTCAGATGAATAGAATGAAGCGAGTTCAGTAAATGGAATTGTTGGTCGTTGTAATTGATGAAACAGATGATGTTGCTTCGATTAAACGAAGTGAGATCGGTGATGGTCTGAGAACAAGAAGACCCTGACGTTGTTGGTGGGCTATTATGATTGAAGAAATGGTGGAGTCTTGGATTGATGAGAATTGAAATTGATGCTGTTGTTGCAATCGATTCAGGGTGGAGATGAAGAAAGGCGCTGATGGGATATGGAGCTGTTGCTTGATCGAACTCAGTGGATAAGATGGAATTGAACCTCATCGTTGCTGACAAGAACAATAAGATGGGTATGGTGGCCGCTGTTTGAAGCTCGGTGGCTGAGTTAGATGAAGAACAAAGATGGGTTGAGCTTGAAATTGTTGTTAAGGGCTCGACTTGTTGAAGGGAATTGAAGAGAAATTACAATGACAGGTGAGTTCTTTGGTGAATCGGGAGCAGAGATGAGGAGTTGATTTTTCTTGTCAATTGTATTGATTTGTCTGAGAAGAGTTGGAAATGCGGGGAATGAATGGGTTTGAGAGATGCGGGATAAAAGCAGATGAAGATAGTTGAGGGTTGAATGGTATGATTGATGATCTTGGTGATGTTGGAATGGTTACGTGGTCATTCTTTGATTCACGATGCGAAAGAAGAAGTCATCTAAAGCTCGTATAGGGATGATTGCTTAGATGTATGTGATAGGAATTTTACGGGGATGTGAAGCTAAAGATCGTCCCGAAAGATTGGCACAGGAAGTCCTCGTAAACAATCGGAACTCGCGGAGTTTCCACTCCGGCGAGTTGACTCAGCGTTCCGATGACCGATCCAGCCGATCCAACTCACCCCAGTTAGATCAGTCAGCCGAGTAAGATGCTGACTTGGGCTAGCTGACTTCCTACCTTGACCCGATCGACGACCGACCGTTAGTTTGACCCGTTTGACCGTTAATCTTGACGGTTGACCAACGGAATATTCGTCGACGGAGAAGAATCTCAGACACGGGCGGCGACGGATTTGATCGGATTCGGCCATAATACCGATTTTCCGTGACCAAAATTCCAGAATTTTCTATAGATTTCTCTCATGGGTGTGAAGACTTGGGCTAGGAATTGGATGGAGAATTGGACTCAAATTTGGAAAGAGAAGATGGAAGAAGAGAAAGACTTGAATTTGGAAATTGAATTGCTAAAGGAAAAGGATTCTATTCCTTGGAAGATTTGGAGAATATTGAAGCCTATAAATAGAGAAGTTTTCTACATCTTTTATACACCTCTCTACACACCTCTTTACACACACAACACTTTTCTTTTCTTTATTCTTGGTGTGAACTCTTTAGCATGAGTAGCTAATTTTATTATTGATTGAGGATGAATTCCTAGTTCTTAATATGATTTAAGTTTTTATTTTCAATTCTATCTTGAAGTTTTTCACATGATTATCGTTTGTTTTTACTAATAGGAATGATCTTAAAGACATTCATGATTGATTGATAGATTGTTTGGGTGGCCAACTAAATTGATTTGTTAATTGATCTAAAGCTAGTGAAAGTTAGGAGATAAGTAATCGTTTCTTGACTCTTTACATAAGTAGCAAACACGAGACCTTGCGGAGGGATTACCGTGGAGCAATTGTGTGTGAAAACAACGTTAGCAAGTAGACCTTGATCTAAGAGTCTAACTACTAATATTGACCTAATAAGTTCATGAATCTTAATGCGTTTATTTAAATTACATCTAGAGTGATCTACTACTAGGTGGTTTGGTAAATAGAATCCGGTAGTCGAGAACTTCCGTGTCCGGTGATATAAGGGATTTAGGGGTTTAACACTGATCTAGCTGCTTTACCTACGGTTGGTGATAATCTGCGACTAATAACAAGTAGAAAAGAACATAACTTTATTCATTGTTTCGTAACGAAGAAGGATTCCTTGATCTTGTCTCTCTTATTGCTTTCAACTTTATCTTTTAATTGCTTTGTTTATTTTCTTTTGCTTTTTACACCCCCCTTTTGTGACAATTTTTACAACTAGAATCTCTTGCTCCTCGTGGGAACGAACTTGACTTCCATTATATTATTTTTAATTGAGTGGAAATAAGATATTAATTTGATTGCACCTACGACACGCATCATTTAACTTTTTGTTATAGAAAGCTATCGCTGGATATGGATAGTTCACATTGCTTAGATAGAATTCTTACTGTGAGAAGTTGTAGCCTATTTCAATTTTATCTTTTGAATTTTCCTGAGTTCATTTTTAGTAATGTTTCTTCCATGTTAATGATATCAATTAAAGTTATGGTTTATTTACTGCAGTTATTACTACTCTCAATAGATTAGTATTTTCCTCTGTTAATTAGTTTGCGGTTAGATGAAATTTTTTTGTTCATATTTGGCGCAAAATGTGGCGGTTATTTCGGTAGAATCAGGAGTTGGGTGTACTTTGTGGAAGTGAATGGTTTATGCATGTTTCCTTTTGCAGTGCCGAATTGAATTGCATGTGGTGGATTTATGATGGTGACAATGGCTGTTGTAGAGGGAAATGATGAGCATCAGGGGAGTGGGAGTTTGGGTGTGAAAGATGGTGTAAAACCTTGTGTTCTATGAATGAGACTGTAGGACCCTGTTGTTTACAAACTTGTCATGTGGTTGTTTATTGTAGTGGTATACTGGTAATGTGTTGTGTGTGCGTCCGTGTATTGTTTGCTATTTTGTTTTTATGTTTAGGTGGATGGAGATGGAAGCACAGTTCCTGCTACAGATGATGAGGTTATGGAGGTTGATGACTTGCTACTTTCATAGGATAACAGCGAATTGCCTTTAGATGTTGATGGGTGTGTACTTAAAGATGGACGTCCCTGTGAGGAATAACATAAAGCGAGCATAAGGTAGAATTTTTTTTGTATTTGCTGTTAATTTTGTATCCTCTACTATGGTGTTATATGTGTTAATTGTATCATGGGGTAGTGTAGAGATTTCGTTTATAGGTGATTGCATGTGATGGTTTACTGTTATGTTAAGTGGACCCAAGAAATCCAGAGAAACATTGTGTACATGGAGCCTTGAAAAGGTTAATTTTTTTGTTAATTTGATCTGAACTTTTCTTCCACTCTTTGGTAACACATATAATATTGCACAACCACGATTCATGTTTTTCTTATAATTTTGGTTACCAAAATGGTTGAGGTTCACAAATTTCTCTTTTTTCGGGGTTACTTTGGGATTGATAAACAAATACACAAAAATTGGATTTGCATCAATTAGGAAATTGTTGGGCAACAATTCGCAGATGATGTGATTGTAAAATGGCACTATGGCAGGAGGTTTTCTTTGATCCTATCCGCTGCTTCCATCATTAGACTCAATTTTGTGGGGGGTTACATTAGATGATGTGATTGTAAATGGCACTATGGCAGGATGTTTTCTTTGATCCTCCCTAATTACCATAATTTCCTTTAATTGCTTAGCCTGCCTTGAAGGATTGAAAAAATTGATTTTATTGTTTAGTTAGCCCATTCTTTTGTTTGTTTGTTGCTTGCAATTTCTTTCAGTTGGGTCTAAAAATCAAGAAGTTGCATAAACAGTTAAGAAATCTAAGAAAACTATTATTGGTTATATGTGCAGACTTTGGATTGGTTATATGTGTAGTCTTTGGATTGATCGAGTTAGTAGGATTTTTAGTTCTCTTTGATCTGATCAGAGTCATCCGACGGAGCACGGGTAAAGTGACTACTGCACTATAAAATAACGATCCACTGAATTCTGAATCTTTACATCGTTTGATGAGTCGTGATTTTTTCCAGATATGACGCTATTATTTTAAGAACTGATATATATATTCTTTGTTTGCTTTAATCATTTTGCTTCCCAACCATGTTCTAGGTTTTCTGCGGCACTCGCATCATCGAAAGAACTTCTGCAGACAGAATTATTATCTTCAGTTACGTGGTTCATTCTTGGCTGCAAGTAAATTCTTTGGCTTACGTTACATAGATGTTTAGCAGTATCCATAAGGAGTGTCTTTTACCTACCAGAAATCAATACAAATTCATTAGGAGAGTTGGTAAGTGCATAAAGTGGAAAACCAGCAAGACGTTCCTATGTTATTTCAATTGTCATTGCAAGGTCATAGTTAGGATGTTCTAGCTCCAAAAGGACTGCTACTTCTTGAAAGTTGTCGTTTTGTTTGGTTTTCAAAGGGAAACTGGAAATGGGTTTGTTGACATAAGAGAAGATTGAATTTATATTGCTGGTGACCGAGAACCAGAAGAGTTTTCCGGAATGTGATGGACAGGTTTATGGGGATTAAGAGACGCGATTGTTGCAGAGAAATAACAACAAATATTTAGCCACACTATAAAGTACGTAATATCTTTCTTTGGCTTACTTTCCGAATTTTTGGTTGGGTCTAAACATTCATAACTCATGCAAGATGTATGCATTGCCAGAGAACATTGAGGAGATAATCGATAGTGGTTGACCTTTAAGCCAAAAGGAACATCGCTGCAAAGAAAAGTGGGCATATCCTAAGATGGTGGTTGACCATGTATACTATTTGTATCAACAACAAATAGTTGATATAAGAGTCTTACATCCAAGACAATCAGAGGTCAAATGGTGCCCTAGTGTTCCTCATTATGGAAAGGAAATACGGGTAAAGGACGAAAAATTTTGTGAGGTTGAATGCACTTGTGAGGTATAATTTTATTTCAGTTTCTCATCAGAAGGGCACTCTCATTGCTCATGCTTGATGTGGGAACTTTGGGTTAAGAAATGTAGGGATGAATCAGAGACAGTTAACTGGATTACAGTCAATACAAAGTCTTGATCGAAGACGAAGTGCTACGAAAAGAAGAAGACACTTGGATAAGGTATGGATAATTAGTTTTCCCATCTTTCCTTCTATTTCCCACTCAAGGTTTGCGCAGTATCGGTGAACAGTTTTAAGATTGCAGGATGATAAGATAATCCAGGGTTTTGGTTTTATAGCCCGAGTTATTTTGTTTGATTGGATCTTGTTGGTGTATATAGTGTATTGTTAGTTTTGTTATCAGCTAGTTCAGCTGCCTAATATATAACGAATAGTTTAGCAATGAAGTCGTGCTCTTCCGGACGTGATCAGTCATCTCAGTCTGATGACAGTGGAGCTGATGAGCAGCAACAGGAGTCTGAAATTCATTACCAACATCAGCCCCCAGTACCTAGAATCTTACATCCTGGCGTGGCATCATCCTGGGTGGAGTATATGATGCCTCCTAACTATGAAGTCGGACATGCTGTGGGACAAGCATATCCTTACCCAGATCTGTACTACAGAAGTTTTTGCATGAAGTCGGACATCCTTGAAGTTCAGTGAGCTTCTTAAATACATCCATGGGTATTCAACAATGTTGCTGAAATTCTGGATGATGGTTCTGCACAGGTATGCTTTTCTTTGGTACTTAGAGGAATTTGATACTTAGAGAAATTTGGTACTTAGAGGAATTTGATACTTAGAGAAATTTGGTACTTAGAGGAATTTGATACTTAGAGAAATTTCAGTTTCTTTGTTATATGTTCAGTTTCTTTGTTATATGAACCTGAGATGAATTGAATGAATGTTCTTTTGCATAGATTGAAGAAATTGTTGTTGATGTGGTCATGAATGTATTGAATTTAGAATTCCGGCTTATTCCTGGAATAATTCATGCTTAGGTCAGCCTTGGCCCTGGTCAAGGTTGACCGGCAGTAATTTTTTTATTACAAAAAGTTCGTAACTGACTCGAGCTGTTACAACATCCTGTTGCAAAAAAATTTCCTAACGGCCCCAGTTGTTACCACGTGGCAAATTCATAACGGCTCAAGCCTGTTACGAGGGTCGTTACAAAAAAATTCGTAACGGCCACAAAGCCGTTACAAAAAAAAATGTAACACCCACTTTTGCAACAGGCGAGGGCCGTTACAACCCGTTTTTGTAACGGCCTGGTTCTGTTTCTAATCCCATAATTTGGTGTAGTGGAAGAATTCTTTTGAGGCTGCTGATATTTTCAAGATTTACTTTTACAAAGATTAAGCAGTCATCCACGAAAAGTAGACTTATAAGTGGAGCTTTTCTCGCAATCTCAATGCCACTTATATGTTTTGAGTACTCTACCATAACCATAACACGTGTACAGATAAAGAGAGATTGGATCTCCTTGTTGGATACCTCTTGTAGGTTTGAATGGTGAGAATGGAAACCATTGACTAAAATAGATATCTTTGTATTTGAAATACACTGATGAATAAGAGAACACCATTTATCCCAAAAACCCATACACCTCATCACTTTAATGGAAAAACTGCATTCTAGCCTGTCGAATTCTTTCGAAATATCAAGTTATAATGCTAAGTAATTATCACCTTTCTTCTTTCTCTTAAAGGTATGAATTATCTCATGTGCCGGAGATATATTAGTCGACCAGGTACCTAAGCTGATTGTAGAGGCGAGATAACTCTGCCCGAAAGGTGCTTCATTATTTTTGTTATCAGTTTTGATATAAGATTGTAAGTGGTATTACACAATGCTATTGGTCCGTAATCATAAGGAAATTTGGAATCTTAACCAGTGGAACCAATATGAATTTTGTTTGATTTAATTTCTTGCCAAGAAAACCTATTTTCAAAAAGTCTTGAACCATGCAGACAATATCATATTTTACTATATCCCACTGAGTCACGTAAAATCCTAGAGGGAGTTCATCAGGCCCGGGTGCCTTCCAAGGATCCATGCTTTTAAAAGTATCTAGAATTTCCCGTTTTATAGGAATGAAGATCAATCTTTCATTATTCTATTTCATTATTCTATGTGTTAGAGCACTGCTCGGTCGAACTCACAAGCATTGCTATCTCAAGCTTGTTGTCAAGTTTAGTTTCCAAAACTATAAGTCTTGATTTCTAGTATACTTATAGCTTAGTCTCGGATTAGGATAGAAAGTGTAGTTGAGCATTAGAATTCACGGTGTTCACAGATTGAAGACGAAGAACTACTAAGGGAAGCTTGTGGAACTTCATCAACAAAAGGTATGTGGAGACTTGAACTCATATATCACTCAAAACTCTATCTACTCTATCTCCTATTTGAGATAAAATGTCGTATATGTGAATATCAATATTCTGCGGAGCACGTGTCACGGTTTCAGTGGTCGCGTGCAAGAAAATTGTGTAGCCCTCGCTATACAGAGGAACCTGAGTAGCAGACGACACCTTCGCATATCTACTTTATCTTATCCCAAGAAGGGATACCTCGATGGTAAATATGAAGAAGTAAAACCTAGTCTAGAGAGAGGCAGCTGGCGAAGGACAGAGGTAGATAACATATCCAATCAGCATTAAATGCGCAAATATCTTATCTACACGCTTAACCAAAGCACGTGGAGAGAGATGAGCTGGAAGAGTCTAACTGGCAAAGGCTAGCGGTGAACGAAGGTACAATTTGTACTGAGGCTGGGAAGTTCCCGAAGGAACGTGGGTCAGCTGAGGTGGCACAGTCCGACTGGAGAAAGCATGCGGTAAATGAAGGTACCATTTTTACGGAAGGTAAATCAGGGAACGATGGACCCAAAGACGGCAAAGATATACTCGGAGCAAAAGGGGCTATAAATACCAAGCTTCACCAAAAAACCAAAGGCATTCAATATCTAGGAGAAGGAGATCTAGTCTTAATATTATACCTCTTTAATGTTTAGAGCTTAAGTATTAACTTCAACTTGAGTTCTCACTATTACTTTGGGAAGAATTTAAGATCTTTGTAACCACCACAACTTAATAAAAACAATCACTCATTACCCCGTGGACGTAGACAAAAGTCGAACCACATAATCTCTTGTGTCTCATGATAACTCAGTAGCATTTACATTGTATTTGTGTTCTTCGTTATTATTGTGATCTTGAATACCTTTTATTACGTAGCATTATGAGTTCAACAGAGATATCAATCGCTAGTATCCGATTCTCTGAGCTGTAAACATTACGTACGTAGACTACGGGAAAATTAGTAGGTTTTGAGACTCGGATGGGAAAATTAGTATTCGTTCTTCTTGTTATCTCACTTTCAAAGTAGTTAATATCGCGTATCGGTATCGTATCGGGCGGGTCCTATACACCTATACAAAAGATATTATCGGTTTTTATCGGCTATACATTATTAAAATAAAATTATAATTTCAAATATCTATAAAAATCATAGTAAAAAAATAATAATAATCATAAATATTTCTCAAACTTCCAAAATAAGAGGTAGTTAACATACATTCTCATTAACTCCCTTTCCTCGAAAATGCCTATGCACAATCAAAACTTAATGATGACACTCTAACAAGTGAAGGATTGCAGAAAAATTCTCAAACAAATAAGGCAATCAGTTTGCCGCACCATTATCAATTTATGGATCAATCTGTTTTCCCAAAAAAATAAAATGCCTTAACTCGTTCGTGTTTAGTTTACTAGATCTTTACCACAGATGATACTGAAATGCCTAATTTTCCTTTCGTAGATTTCATCTTTATTAAAAATGATACTGGATCCGATAATATCAGTGTATAGGTAAAACCAATATATCAGTCGGTACCGGCCGGTACGAACGTTTTTATCGTTCCGTCTTCGTATCGGCGATATTTTCGATATCGTATAGGTATTTTCCGATATCCGATAAAAACCTGTAATATCGGCCTGTACAACCGATATTGACTACCTTGCTCACTTTGTCTGTCCGCTGCTTCATTACTTTGGTTTGTCCGAGATGGGTTTTGAGGTCTGCCTCTTGTAATAGCAGGTCGTGAGCTTGTTGGTACATCACCTGGTTTCTGCATGCCTTTGGGTTTTGTTATCCTGAAATCACAAAAAAAGATGAAAAAGTCCGCTACTAGGGTGCCTTCGTCAAAGTAGCAATTAATGCTCTGACACAGAAGACACCTTCGCAGATCTACTTTATCTTATCCCAAGAAGGAATACCTCGATGGTAAATATGAAGAAGTAAAACCTAGTCTAGAGAGAGGCAGCTGGCGAAGGGACGGAGGTAGATGAAATATCCAATCAACATTAAATGCACAAATATATTATCTACACGCTTAACCAAAGCACGTGGAGAAAGATAAGGTTGAAGAGTCTGATTGGAAAAGGTTAACGGTGAACGAAGGTACAATATGTACTGAGGTTGGGAAGTTTCCGAAGGAACGTGGGTCACCTGAGGTGGCAGAGTCCGACTGGAGAAAGTATGCGGTGAACGAAGGTACCATTTGTACGGAAGGTATATCAGGGAAAGATAGACCCAAAGACAGCAAAGATATACCTGGAGCAGAAGGGGCTATAAATACCAAGCTTCACCAACAAACCAAAGGCATTCAATATCTAGGAGAAGGAGATCTAGTCTTAAGCTTATACCTCTTTAATGTTTAGAACTTAAGTATTGACTTCAACTTGAGTTCTCTCTATTACTTTGGGAAGCATTTAAGATCTTTGTAACCACCACAACTTAATAAAAACAATCACTCATTACCCCGTGGACGTAGACAAAAGTCGAACCACATAATCTCTTGTGTTTCATGATAACTTAGTAGCATTTACATCATATTTGTGTTCTTCGTTATTATTGTGATCTTAAATACCTTTTATTACTTAGCATTATCAGTTCAACAGAGATATCAATACTGCTTAGTATCCTATTCTCTGAGCTGTAAACATTACGTAGACTATGGAAAAATTAGTAGTCAAAGTTTGGCGCTAAAAGGATTTGCTCACCAGCTTGAGTTTTTATGTTCCTTTATTTTTTAACTTACACATCTTCTTTAACGAAGAGATCTGAGTTTAACAACGATGGATCTCACTTTCTAGTGATTTGTTCATCCGTTATTTACGTAAGTACTTGGAGTTCATAGCCTCTAAAGACTTGCAACCTTACAGATCTACAAAGTTTTCTGCAAAAACGCACTCACAATACGTTAAAACTTTTTGTTTTGTATTAAAATAACTTTTTCCGACAAGAGTATCCTTTGGATCTAAGTACCTCTGAGCACTAAGGAATCTCAGTGAGAATTTTAAGGAGAAAAGATCTTACAAAGCATTTAATGACCCCCTTTTCTTGGAAGATCTGACACCTTTTTTAAATTGTATTTAACATTTAAGGTTGTTTTTTCCAAGGGTGTCATAAGAAATTAAATACCCATATTTTCAAACGTCATTCTATTACTTTTTCTGAAAAATCTGCTTAGCCGTCATATGTGTCTGAGTATTAATTGCTACTTTAACGAAGGCACCCTAGTAGCAAACTTTGTCATCTTTTTCTGTGATTTCAGGATAACAAAAGCCGAAGGCATGCAGAAACCATGTGATGTACCAACAAGCTCACGACCTGCTGTTACAATAGGCAGATCTCAAAACCCGTCTCGAAAAAACCAAAGGAATAAAGCAGAGGACGGACAAAGTGAGATAGCAAGAAGAACGGTTGCTACCAAGCTACCTATTTCTGCTGAAGGTATGGGACAAACACCTGGAGCACAACCACCTTACGACATGCCGCTACCGGAACCAACCCAGGTTACAAAGCCACCTGCGGCTAACGCAGGGTTACCCAGAACCTTAGCTCCTACGGGACGAGGGCTGGGAAACCTAACTCTAATCCAGCTAGATCTTGATGCTCCGGTCATAGAAGAAGGAGTGAATACTCTGAGGATTCGGCCGACAACACTCCTCAGGGTGGTGGAATCCACAATGAATAACAAATGGTGGCACAAGTAGCATCTTTGCTACTCCGTAACAAGGAGCACGAGGATGCAATGCACGTGATGTCCCAGGAAAACCAGAACCTAAAATATATGATGGATGTACAGATTGAAGGTTCCCAAACCAACCCTCCGTTAAAGAGGCGTGAGCACGGAGCTATCTCAGGAAAACGAAGGGTGGAACTTAACCACCAAAGTCTAACCCACCAGGGGGAGCCAGGAACACACGACATGATCCAGATGAGATGGATCCGAGTTACAAGCCCTCCCAATCTTACTATGATGAGGCATTTTCCAGAGATGCTCACAATGTGAACATGGTCATGGAGCAAATAAAGAAAATGAGGAAAGAAACACAAGGATTGAAAGCCGGCTATGCAGGCGCAAGGATGGAAGAGGTACTCCAAGAAGCGACAACATCTCAGTTGTCTTTTCGCATTTTGAGGGAGCCTATCCCTCATAAATGCCCAATACCTACATTTCAGGCATACAATGGTACCTCAGATCCCGCATCCCACCTACGGTACTACACTCGTGTCCTTGCCCATTGGGAAAGAGATGAGATAGTACTTTGTAGGTACTTCCCTGCAAGCTTGACGGGATCAACATTGGCGTGGTATTATAATTTACCAGCAAACTCAATTGACTCTTTTGAGCAATTGTTTACGGTGTTCTTTGAGACATACATGTACAACAAATCAACAAAGGCAGGGTTAGATAAGCTATTTGCTTTAGCTATCGGACCCCGAGAAATATTAATGCAATACACATACATATGGCAAAAGACGTGCCAAGCAATCGGGAAAGTCAATCCAGAAATTAAAATTAATTGTTATAAGTACGGACTTGATAGAACCTCGGCTATCTTCGTGGAGCTTCACAACCGATCCCTCGATTCCGAAGGAGAGCTTAGGGTTATCCAGGATCGCTACATCAGATTTGAAGAAATCCAAAAGGATAACCCCATAGCACAAGCGAAGACAACAACAGCTCCGCAATGAACGAATTCTCTGGAACCAATTCAGGAGATACCTAAGAGGCAAAACAAAGCTGGGGCAGAACCAGCTCACGAGACAAAAGATCGAAATACAAAGATAGCAAAGGCAGAGGAAAAGGAAGAGAAGAATTTTTAGATAAAGTCTACACAAAGCTAAACACAACGTTCTCCCACATTCTAAGCAAGGAAGGAGCAAAGCCATGCTTTCCTTACCCTAATACTAGGGGAAAGCAGCTAAATAAAACAAAGGATACTAAGGAGTACTGTGAGTACCACCGGTACTATGGGAATACAACTGACACATGCTATCATCTACGGAACACGATTCAAAGATTCATAGACGAAGGCAAGTTCATGGAGTATGTGCAAATACAACCAGCGGATACAGAGGTAGCACCCAAGAAAAGGGTAAAACTACCTCAGGACGGCAAATACATCAACATGATCACATTATCCAACGGAGTCCAGGAGGAACTACTCGAAGATATCCTCGAGTTGGCTCGAAACAGAAGAAAGCTAGAAGCCCACGAGGTGTTCAAACTAAGTGGACCACCTACTAGCACTTGGGAAGAATGGATGGCTACGCCATTATCATTCTCAACAAGAGACGTCAATCAGGAAGTCGAGATGCATAATGACCCACTTGTGATCACTCTTCCAATACATGGATGGAACATTACGAAGGTCCTCATTGATGGGGGCAGCTCATTAAACGTATTATTCTACAAACCCTACTTACATATGGGCTTAACAGCTGAGCAAATGGATTCATCCATTTGCACACTATACGGTTTCAATGGAGCAGTCTCTAGACCAAAAGGAGAAATTATCTTGCAGGTACGCGCAGGACCCTTAGTAACCAATACAAGGTTCTGTCTTGTGGAAGCACCTTCGCCCTACAATGTCATTATGGGATGACTATGGGTCCATCGATTAAGAGGAACAACTTCGGCCTATCATCAGTACCTTCGATTCCCTACACCCATGGTTGAAATGGAAATCAAAGGTAATCAACAAGATGCAAGGCTATGCAATCTAGCAGAGGTCGGACTCAAAGAAGAAAGAGCTGCTGCACAACAACACGAAAGCAAAAGAAGAAAGGCGAATGCCAATGAAGCAAAATATAGACGCTTCAAAGTCCCCAAAGCCCCTCAGTTCAAGAAGCAATCACCTCCGCCACTCCGGTAGCGGACGTCTCTGCTAAATGACAATTACAGAAATGCACTCCTCTACAACCTCAGAAACAAACCTTTTCACCAGTGGAACCAATAAAGAAAATCAACATCGGAATGGAGAAAGAACCAAAGATGATCAACATCGGAACTTTACTAGAAGAGGACGAGAAGGTGCAACTACAAAGGCACTACGGGACTACGCAGATGTCTTTGCATGGTCAATGGAAGACATGCCAGGAATTGACCCGAATTTGGTGTCCCACCACCTTCGTCTCAAACTAGAAATGGCGTCATTCAAGCAACGTATCCGCAAGGTAGCAGACATCTACCAGGAAGCAGTGGAGAATGAGATGCAAAAGCTCTTAGCAGCAGGATTCATACGAGAAGTCAAGTATCCTACGTGGATATCCAACATGGTGATTGTACCTAAGAAGAACGAGGGCTTGCGTATTTGCATCGACTTTAGCAATCTCAACAAAGCATGCCCCAAGGACAGCTACCTGCTACCAAATATTGAACAACTAGTCAATGCAACCGCAGGTCACCAGAGGCTATCCTTCATAGATGGCTACTCTGTTTACAACCAAATCTCCCTTGCAGAAGAAGACCAGGAGCATACTGCATTCTTTACCCCACGAGGCTTGTATTGCTATACAAGGATGCCTTTTGGACTAAAAAACGCGTGGGCAACATACCAGCGATTGGTAGACAAAATCTTTAAGCCATGGATAGGCAAGATACTAGGAGTCTATGTGGACGACATGCTCGTCAAAAGAAAAGAGGCGAAAAAACACCTATCAAACCTAACGGAGATATTCGAAGCCATGATAAACTTTCGCATGAAAGTGAATCCGGAGAAATACATATTCGGAGTAACCTCAGGAAAATTCCTAAGGTACTTGGTAACTAAGAGAGGAATAGAAGTAGATCCCGAAAGGGTCAGAGCAATAATGGATATGCCATCTCCAAAGACACTAAAATGAGTACAAAATCTAAATGGAATCTTAGCCTCCATGGGAAGATTCATAGAAAGGTCATCGGAAAAATGCAAAGCATTTTCGATACACTAAGAAAATAAAGCAGCTTCGTGTGGACCACGGAATGCGAGCAAGCTTTCCAAAAAATCAAGGAGTACTTGGCATCAGTACCTATCTTACAGAAGCCGGATCCATGTGAAATATTCACTCTATACTTAGCAGCAACAAGCTACGCTGTAAGCGCAGTACTGATAAGAGACCAAGGGCAAGGAGAAAATCCCATATATTACATCAGCAAGACACTCAGTTCAGCGGAGCGTAATTACACCAAGGTGGAGAAACTTATATATGCCTTAGTAGTGGCAACACGAAAACTAAGGATATATTTTGATGCACATACCATCCGAGTCTTCACAAAGGCTCAGATAGGCCAAATTCTCGACAGCACAGAGAAAATTGGAAGAGTGGCAAAATGGAATGCCATGATCAAATAGTTCCACGTAATCTTTGAAACAAGGAAGGCTGAGAAATCAAAAATATTAGCAGACTTTCTGGCAGACCTACCTCTCAACGACGAGGCGGAGATAGATGACATCCCAGGAATGGAGGAAGACAAGCAAGAACCGGAGGATCTGCTAGATACTCAGAATTCACGAAGATGGGAGATATTCGTAGATGTCTCCTCCAATGGAGAAGGCGCAGGCATATGGGTTGTAATAACAACCCATACAGGAGACCGACTCATCTACGCATTCAGGTTAGATTTCGAACAATACACCAATAACATCACAGAATATGAGGAGGTCATACATGGTTTACGCTTAGCACGGGAGCTAGGCTTATCAAATATTCGGTTGACTAGTGACTCACAGTTGGTCATTAGACAAATCGAACTCAAATACCAAACTTTGGACCCAGTGATATCTTCGTACTTAAATCTAGCTCAGGAACATGCGTCCAAGATCAGCAAAGTAACATTCATGCATGTATGTCGAAAAGACAATAGACCCGCAGATGCCTTAGCATTCATATCCTCTATGTTAAAAGACAGAAATGTCACCGCCGTGCAAATTGGAAGAATATACGAACCTTCGATAGAGGGACCCACCTCAGGCGTAGATGAAGCTTTGTCTGTTCAAACTCGGTCCATGAGAGAAGCGGATAAAAGAGAAGCAAACGAAGAAATGAAAGAATCAGATGATGAAGCGAAAGAGTCTGACGAAGACCAGTCTATGTCAGACGAAGGCAACGAAGACGAAGCGGAAGATGATTGGAGAATTCCAATCCACCAGTACCTTGACAAGGGTACCTTACCAGCCGATGTTAAGGAAGCTCGGAAACTCGAATCAAAAGCAGCAATGTACAACCTTCGTGACGGAATACTGTATAGGAGGTCATTTCTCGGACCTCTAATGCGGTGCCTCTCACGAACCGAAGGAAGGAAAATACTCCATGATATACACAGCGGAGATGCTGGCAATCATAGTGGAAGAAGAACCTTAGTGGAAGACAATAGACCCGCAGATGCCTTATCATTCATATCCTCTATGTTAAAAGACAAAAATGTCACCGCCATGCAAATTGGAAGAATATACGAACCTTCGATAGAGGGACCCACCTCAGGCGTAGAGGAAGCTTTGTCTGTTCAAACTCGGTCCTTGAGAGAAGCAGATAAAAGAGAAGCAAACGAAGAAATGAAAGAATCAGATGATGAAGCGAAAGAGTCTAACGAAGACCAGTCTATGTCAAACGAAGACAACGAAGACGAAGCGGAAGATGATTGGAGAATTCCAATCCAACAGTATCTTGACAAGGGTACCTTACCAGCTGTTGATGGTGGATTTTCATTTAAGGTTAAAATTGTAAAAACTAGAAAATTATGCGCTGACATCTTGTAAAAGATAAAGCCATTAATAAGTGTTGGATACTCCCTCACTTAATTCACCAAGAATGGAGCATGTGGCAACAATCCCATTTCGTGAATACACGAAATTCATCCAGGTTGGAGCATGTAGCAACAATCCCATATACCCCGTGAATTTCTAGCATTATTAATTAATGCGTAATCAGCCTTGTATTTCTGTACTCATTATCGGTGCGGCATTATCGAGTATTGCTCTTCTGAGCAACACGAACCTCCAAGCATTATAATGAAACCATGTACGAAATACCCGTACAGGCTGACTCTCGGTGTGTTATACTAGCCCGATTGAGCCCCTCTCGGTGTGTTATACTATCCCGATTGAGCATCCGGACTGACCGTATCAGTCCGGATATGATCTGATCATCCAAATCCACAAGCATGATTGGATGACCCAGATCAATTCCATCACCCCCAAGCGGTTTGGAATATCCACTGCTTAGAACCAACGCGGACCCCGCATGGTAGGCCTCCCTCTCAGAATTGGCCTAGCTTGCCAAAACGTCTAAACCATAGCAAAGATGGGGCGGAAAACCCTAAAATTAGGGTTTGCGGCATATTACATGTGTCGCAAAACAGGTCTCAACCATCCATCTTGGCAGTATAGATGGAGGGTGTAGATGTAGATTCAAAGGGCCCAAAGCATGTCAACACAATCATCGTGGGCCCACCTACATACTTGACCAATCGGTCACGACCAACTATGGTTGGGCATCTCGATTCGTACACCCGAATCAAGCATTGACGCACGGCCTTGAAACCCAAAATTAGGGTTTTGAGCATCACGAGCGTCCATCTTTTCCGGCACGAATGGAGGGTCCAAGATCAGATTAAGCAGGTCCGGTCATACCAGCATGACCACCGTGGACCCATCTATCCCCTCACCCGATCGGCCAAGGCACATCATGCCTGGTTATTCCAAGACGCACGCTCAAACTAGCGTGGTCACACCTCCCAAACCGCAAACTAATCTCGACCGCTCAACTTCGCCGGACGATTTGAGTGGTTCAGATCACGTTTTCATGGGATAGTCAGGTGTAGGCGTGAACACCAGCCTACCACTTACACTTGAGACCGGTCGGCCAAGACCGACCAAGTTAGGTCATCTTGGAACGCACGCCGGAAGTGAGCATGGTGCACGGCTTTTGCGGTACCAAATACGAAATCGATCTCCACCACTCCTCTTGCTTAGGTCAAATTGAGTGGCCTAGATTGCACCTTCATGGGACAGTGAGATATGGGCGTGTACACCGGTATGTTGTCTACACGCATGCCCAGTCGGTCCTTTCCAAGAACCTTCCCATGCTTGGTTTCGACCAAGCTGAAGAGTGATGCTTGCGCACCTCTTCAAAAACCCTAATTCATTAACGGTCGCAGATGAGTGTCTCAAAGATCATCTCGTCCGTCCAACTTCACCAGCTTGGTTATACAACCCTGGTCAGGAGTTAATTGGTCAGTGAGGCGTCACCAATTCCTGAAAGATCATCACATGATACTTCACAAGTATCGACTTCCTGAATAACGCAGTTATTCAATTCAGCATTACATGCTACCTTTCGTGGATCCACGATTCACACATTCCAGACATCAATCATGTCACAAACTGGGGGATACATACTGGGGTATTGGTCTGGCGGTTTACAGCGTGCAGCGTGCAACGCGCCATCACAAGAACGTGTTAGGAAGTTATGGACGGTTAGCGGTGACATGAGAAGTGGGCAAGACTGATCGTGTAACACTGACACACAACTCCACTACTCCATCACTCCACTTACTCCACTTCCCACGAGAGACGTGAATAAGGCTCAAATGACTTGTATAAATAGGTTCTCCTCCCTATTTTCCAGACAGGAGAAAACAAGGGCAAGTCCAGACAAAATACAGAAACCAAGTGTTAATACAAAACTACGGAACTGATAGCTTGCATCCTGTAAGTCGGTTCAGCTTTCTGTTACAAGTCATAAGAAAGCCAACACCTTCACAATCTCAACACCTTCTTCGCTTCCTCCCTAAGATCAACCCCATCTCCTTCACTTTGTGACCGAAACAAGTCTGGAACGGCCATTTCTTGGTTTAGGCCGGACTTGCACAGATTGATTTCCGAATCTACAAGCATTCACCGCGCATTGCATTTGTTTAGGGGTTTAGATTCATTCCTCATCCACACACCCCAAATTACCAAATTCGGCAGGAATAGTTTTCACCCATAAATAATTGGCGACCACAGCGGGAGGTTGATCTCTCGGTTGTAAAGTCAATTTCTTCAATACCATTCAATCAATTTTGAGATGGTTGGTCTTAGGACCGCCTCGACAGCCTCAAATCCCGACGGTTCCTCCAACGGAGATACCTCTCCTCCTAACGGCGTATCTGACGGCATGATCAGGAGATTTCCAACATTAAGCGAACTAGCATGGGTACAGGAAATTCACACCAAGAATATGGAGCTAATCAAAGAAGCGGTAAACGGCATACTTGATCTCCTCATCAAGATGACATCAGAGATGAGCATTCCGGAAACCTTTACACCGGGGACTAGTCCCCCTCAGATCAACAGTTTTACTACGAACCAGAGGCCGGTGGATCAGGAAGCAGCATCTCTAGTGGAAAGCTTGTGTGAACTCTTGCACCTCTCGAAGAATCAACGAGCAGAGACGTTTGCTGCAGTTAATAAAATAGCTCTGGACGTACACCTGACTCCTTCTCGTCCAGAAGTCTTAACTACATCGGAAATATCTGTAAATAATGTTACATTCACAGAAGACGACATGATGGTAGAGGAAGGTCACAATCGAGCCCTACATGTTACCGCTCACATTACAGGCTCAGAGTTCAGGAGGGCCCTCGTCGACACAGGAGCATCTTCGAATGTGATTACTCTCAAGACTCTCAAGACAGCCAAGGTTAGCCTATGCAAGATTGTACGACAACCCACCACGATGACGGACTTCGAAGGAAATCAGACCAGCACATACGGGTATGTCAATATGAATATATCAGTAGGACCCGTTCAGTCAAGAGCAAAGTTTGAAGTCATAGAAAAGGAGCCGGACTACCATATGATACTGGGGAGGCCATGGCTTCGCGACAACAAGGTCATTCCCTCAACGTATCACCAGTGCCTGAAGACCATGCTAAATGAGAAAGTCATCCGCATTCTCGCATCATTGTCTCTCGTACGCACCAATATGCGGAGTGGAGCTGTTCGAGCTAAAAAGGTACCTCGCAGAGGAGATCAGACAAAGTCCTGTGCACCCCACTACCCACGTGGGCTTCAATCCAGGAAGAAAACCGGTTTGCATCACTAAGGGCCAAGCACCACGACACGCCTTCTCTGACGGGGCGTCCATCTTTATCCAGTGAGGCTTCAACCCGTGTTCACACCAAAAGAGAACGCACTTTCGAGGCGAAACGTGACCAGAAAGGGAAGACAATATACCGGCGCCGCTGTTAGCAATTAACAGGAGAGACTGGCACCCAGTCTCTCCGCCCAATTGAATGCTGCAGGAACGACGAAGTACAAGAGGAGGTATTAGATGCCCCGCAACAACTACAAGATGGAACCAATTCCACAACCGACGAGCTCGAGACTGTTAACACCGGGGATGAAGAATCTCCCAGGCCGGTCTCTATCAGTTCGACTCTGTCCACAGACGAACGTACGGGTCTTGTTCAACTAATCAAGGAGTACCAAGATGTGTTCGCCTGGACATACGAGGAAATGCCTGGTCTAGATGAAAAATTGGTCACTCATCACCTGCATGTCATACCCGGATCCAAGCCAATCAAGCAATCTCCGAGGCAATTCAGACATGAAGTGGAAGAACAAATCAAGAACGAAATTCAGAAGTTACTAGCTGCTTGCTTCATCAGACCTATTCACCATCCGACCTGGTTAGCCAATGTGGTCCCAGTAAAGAAGAAAAACGGACATGATTCGGTCTTTGTGTGGATTTCGAGACCTGAACAAGTCTTTGCCCCAAGGACGACTTTCCCCGCCTAATATCGACATGTTAGTAGACGCCACTAGCGGACACGGCATGTTTTCTTTCATGGATGGTTACATCGGCTACAATTAGATAAGGATGTATGAGCACGATGCAAGTAAGACAGCCTTCCGAACCCCTCTTGGCAATTTTTACTATACCGTTATGCCATTCGGTTTAAAGAACGCCGGCGCAACGTATCAACATGCTATGACGGCAATCTTCCATGACATGATGCATAAACAAGTAGAAGACTACGTACATGATATCGTGGTCAAGTCAAGGGCTCGAGCAGATCACACCAACGTCTTACGACAAGTGTTCGAGAGGTGTCGAGAGTACAAGTTGAAGATGAATCCTCTGAAGTGCGCTTTCGGTGTCTCTTCAGGCAAATTTCTAGGATTCCAAGTAACCGCGGAAGAAATTAAGGTAGACCCGTCCAAGACTCAAGCTATCCTTACAATGCCGCATCCACGAACTGTGAAGGAACTCCAGATTTTCATGGGCAAGGTAAACTACATCCGACGTTTTATACCGCGTCTAGCCCAACTTGCCGCCTCATTCACTCCCTTGCTAAAGAAAGGAGCTAGCTTCATTTGGACCACAACCCAGCGGGAGGCTTTTCAAAAGATTCAACGAATACTGTCATCTCCGGCCCGTTATGAAATCTCCCGCACAAGGAAAGCCGCTACATCTCTATCTTGCTTTCGGCCGACACCGCGAAGAGGAGCTCTACTCGCTCGGGAAGACGACGAGGGAATCGAACATCCCATATACTACTTGCCGAATATTGAGAGATGCTGAACTCAGATACCCCAGAGCGGAAAAAGCATGTTTAGCCTTAATTCATTCCATTCAAAAGTTCAGGAATTACCTACTGTCTAATAGGGTGATACTCGTGTCTAAATCTGATCTTGCAAAGTTTTTACTTTCAAAGCCGATCCTGACTGGAAGGACAGGCAAGTGGCTTCTCCAAATATCGGAGCTAGACATAACGTGTGCGTCACCTAGAGCTATCAAGGGTCAAGCGGTTGCAGACTTACTGGCGGCATTTCCTGGAGAAGGCACTACGGGGCTACACGAAGATCTCCCCGGAGAATTTCCAGACGTCTCTGTTTTGGAAGAAGAAGTGTAGCTCTTGTATTTTGATGGCTCTGCTACCCCTAGCAAGAATCTTTTGGAGGAGCGGGCGTGGTATTAGTATCTCCAACCGGGGAAGTATTCTCACACTCCTTCAAGCTGGACTTCGAATGCACCAACAACTCAGCAGAGTACGAAGCCTTCCTCATAGGGCTGTCAATAGCCAAGCAAGTGGGAGTCACGCGCCTGGAGATAAGAGGTGACTCCAAGTTACTGGTGAATCATATGAATGGGGTATACGCACTAAAGGAAGTAACGCTAGCTCCATACCGATCAGAAGCACAGAGGTTACTGAATTATTTTGCCGATGCAACCATAACCCATGTCAGTCGCAGCAACAACAAACACGCCGACTGTCTAGCAACACTGGCTTCCAAATTGAAGTTCGAAGGTTTGGAAGAAACCCTGACAGTAAAGAGGAGAACCATAGAATCGACATGGTTATCACAATACAAAGACACCAAGACCGATGATTGGCGAACTCCGATCATTCAAGAGCTCAACAGCTCACTCTCCCAAGGAAAGCTGAATCATGTTCATAACGAAATTTGTGGACAATCACCGGTGGTAACGCTTTACCGACGACTCCAACGTCCCGGGCTATTGCGGCCGGGGTTGGAGGCTCAATCCGACTACTTGAAGTCTGCTCAAATTGCCAAGCGCCGCCACATCAATTGGAAGTTTTTAACGTGAACTACACTCGGGACTGGAGAGAGCCGTACATTAGCTATCTCCGTGACGGAACAACTCCTGCCAAACAAAAAGATGCTATCAAGATGAAGCAAAAGGCTATGCGGTTCGTATTACATGAAGGGATCCTGTATCGCAAGAGCTTTGGAGGTAATTTACTACGATGCCTGGCTGGGGAAGAAATCCCAGTCATGCTGAAGGAAACACATGAAGGGGAACATCAAAGGAAGAGGAAACTTTTTCTCCAGATACACGAGAAATACTACTGGCCGACCATGGAGGATGATGCAGCCGCTTTTGTGCAAAGCTGTCACAAATGCCAAATTCATGGGAACCTTGTTCATGCGCCTTCCACCCCTCTACACTCGATAAGAAGTCCATGGCCATTTTACAGCTGGGGACTGGACATCATCGGGAAAATCAACCCTCCGTCATCAAAGCAACACGAGTACATCATAACCGCGACAGAGTACTTCACCAAATGGGTAGAGGCCATCCCCCTGCGAGGGACTACAGGAGCAACGATTGCGGCTTTCATTAAAGAACATATCATTTGTCGTTTTGGTGTGCCCAAGCATATCATCACTGATAATGGCACTCCCTTCGCCAATAAACAGGTACGAGAGCTACTTTAAGAGTATGGCATTAAACAGGTCTTCTCCACCATCTACTACCCTCAAGGGAACGGACAAGCTGAAAGTACCAACAAGACATTGATCCGGATCATCAGTCGAACAGTACACGATAACCCTAGAGAATGGCATGACCAGTTACCAATGGCGCTATGGGCATACCGGACATCACCCAGAAGCTCCATTGGAGTTAACCCATACTCACTTGTTTACGGAGCGGATGCAATTCTTCCAGCAGAGATCAAAATCCCATCAGCCAGGATTGCAGCGGAAACCGGGATCTACTGGAACGAAGCTGAAACCTCTAACTCTAGAGTAGCGGAGTTAGACACTCTGGATTTCTGAAGAAGCAAAGCAGAATAACGCACTCAGGTGTACAGGAATAGAATTTCCAGGGCATACAACAAAACTGTGAAATCACGTGTTTTCAGAGTGGGAGATTTGGTTTTGAAAACGGCCAAACACATCCAACAAGACATGTCCGCACCAAAGTTCTCACCGAAATGGGAAGGTCCTTACACTGATCACCAAGGCTTACAATACGGGCTACTACAAGATCATTAAGGTGGACGGAGGCAAATTGGAAGCAATCATCAATGGAAAATGGCTCAAGGCATATCATGCACGACCACTATCTACTTTGTCAACAATACGAGGCATTTATTTTCATTACATGTTTGAATCACCAATTATATTCGAGATGCATCAATGAAAAAACCTGTTTCACCAATCAAAAAACCAATACAATTTATTCCACAAAAACGTTCAAAAACTTTTGGCATAAGTGAATGCAAATTGAATGCGACTTAGAGGAGGCCATCTAGTAGATTATAGTTCCTTGAGAGCATCATCTCCAGTCTAGCTTTGATATCTCTCTGTCCTTTTCCTCAAGTCATGTACTTGCTGCTCTACCTTCACGTGATTCGCAGCCCAGAGCCCTTTCCTCTTCCAAGATAGCTTTCATGGCGGGAACAACGTTTACGAGGATACCAGCTCGATCAACCTTGATGATATCAAGACGCTGCCATGACCAGCCCACATTGAACTCCATGGATTCGCGGTAGATACCATATTCTCCCACTTTTCAAGACTTGATTCGGCAACGTTGCGGATAGAAATGTTCTCCATCTCGGCAATCATAGGAAGAAGACACGGTTTTACCGTGGTGACCAGAGCGGATGAACAAAGTGCGGACCACATTCCCGGTTGCGATATGACCATACTTTCTCCATAACTTCGTGTACGAGAGGCACGAACTCCTTCCGCACTAAGAATCCACCGACGTCTCGGTAGCTGGAGGATAAACATTTCATGCGAACATCGAATGAAAGACCTGCATTGGGGTATTCATAAGATGAGACACCCAGATCAGCATCTTCGAGGTCGACAGGGGTAGGCGTGTTTGATTTTGAAGGAAGAGGACTGTTCAAGTCATCATCATCGATAACCGTCACACACGTTCCGGTAGGATATCTCTGCAAGAATGAGAAGATTATTCACACGATCATTATGAAGAACAAGCAATTGTTCGAGAAAAAAAGAAAAAGAAAAAGAGAGACGAACCGGTATTATCTTCTTAACTCGGAGAAAACGAGCGGGGATCCATCACGAAGCTCGATTTGCGGTCGTGCACGTTTAATGGAAGATCCTTGACGGAATGAAGAAGAAGATCCACTGGTGTTCGACATGATAAGGAAACAGAGTTTCTACGAGAAAGCCCTGTTGTAAAATCGTAAAAGTGGTTGAGAATCTCTACACTTGCATATATCTTGAGGAAACCCTAAAACGATTACGGCGCCCGATATATGAGGATACGACACCGACTAAGTCAGGCTTTATTTTGAGCCCTAATCAAGAATCAGAAGAGCATCTGGATACACGAGCGATTCAACCAGCAGTGGATTCCTCTTTTGTTTGGATTCCTCTTTTGATTCAAATACCCTAAGGAAGGAAGCCGGTCCATCAAAGCTTAGGATCGCGCATGTATGGAGGATTGCCCACGGCCCGAATCCCTCCAGGTAGACTTCCTTTATCTTGTCTCCTTACGTTTGTATATGTCACCATCTCATGCCTACCCCACAATAGTGTAACCATTATGTGCTAGGCAGGGGACTTAATGTTGATGGTGGATTTTCATTTAAGGTTAAAATTGTAAAAACTAGAAAATTATGCGCTGACATCTTGTAAAAGATAAAGCCATTAATAAGTGTTGGATACTCCCTCACTTAATTCACCAAGAATGGAGCATGTGGCAACAATCCCATTCTGTGAATACACGAAATTCATCCAGGTTGGAGCATGTAGCAACAATCCCATATACCCTGTGAATTTCTAGCATTATTAATTAATGCGCAATCGAGCCTTTGTATTTCTGTACTCATTATCGGTGCGGCATGACGAATGAGTGTTGCTCTTACGAGCAACACGAACATCCAAGAATTATAATGAAACCATGTACGAAATACCCGTATGTGCCGACTCTCGGTGTGTTATACTAGCCCGATTGAGCCCCTCTCGGTGTGTTATACTAGCCCGATTGAGCATGGGACTGACCGTATCGGTCGGATATGATCCTGATCATCCAACTCCACAAGCATGATTAGATGACCCGGATCAATTCCATCACCCCCAAGCAGGTATGGAATATCCACTGCCGAACCAACGCGGACCCCGCATGGTCGGCCTCCCTCTAGAATTGGCCTAGCTTGCCAAAACGTCCAAACCATAGCTGTATGGGGCGGAAAACCATAAAATTAGGGTTTGCGGCATATTACATGTGTCGCAAAACAGTCTCAACCATCCATCTTCGCAGGTATAGATGGAGGGTGTAGATGTAGATTCAAAAGGCCCAAAGCATGTCAACACAATCACCGTGGGCCCACCTACATACTTGACCAATCGGTCACGACCAACTATGGTTGGGCATCTCGATTCGTACGCCTGAATCAAGCATTGACGCACGGCCTTGAAACCCAAAATTAGGGTTTTAAGCATCACGAGCGTCCATCTTCTCGACACGAATGGAGGGTCCAAGATCGGTCGCGAGTCCGGTCATACCAAAGCATGACCATCGTGGACCCATCTATCCCCTCACCCGATCGGCCAAGGCACATCATGCCTGGTTATTCCAAGACGCGCGCTCAAACTAGCATGGTCACACCTCCCAAACCGCAAACTAATCTCGACCGCTCAACTTCGCCGGACGATTTGAGTGGTTCAGATCACGTTTTCATGGGATAGTCAGGTGTAGGCGTGAACACCAGCCTACCACTTACACGCCAGACCGGTCGGCCAAGACCGACCAGTTAGGTCATCTTGGAACGCACGCCGGAAGTGAGCATGGTGCGCGGCTTTTTGCGGTACCAAATTCCTATTACGAAATCGATCTCCACCACTCCTCTTTGCCGGTCAAATTGAGTGGCCTAGATTGCACCTTCATGGTACCGTGAGATATGGGCGTGTACACCGGTATGTTTTCTACACGCATGCCCGGTCGGTCCTTTCCAAAAACCTTCCCATGCTTGGTTTCGACCAAGCTTAAGAGTGATGCTTGCGCACCTCTTCAAAAACCCTAATTCATTAACGGTCGAGATGAGTGTCTCAAAGATATCTCGTCCGTCCAACTTCACCAGCTTGGTTATACAACCCTGGTCAGGAGTTAATTGGTCAGTGAGGAGTCACCACCCATCACTTTACCACACCATGATGCAGTACTGCATAAAATACACATGATACTTCACAAGTATCGACTTCCGAATAACGCGGATTATTCAATTCAAAGCATTACATGCTACCTTTCGTGGATCCACGATTCACACATTCCAGACATCAATCATGTCACATCTGGGGGATACATCTTTGGGGTATTGGTCTGGCGGTTTACAACGTGCGGCGTGCAACGCGCCATCACAAGAACGTGTTAGGAAGTTATGGACGGTTAGCGGTGACAGGAGAAGTGGGCAAGACTGATCGTGTAACACTGACACACAACTCCACTACTCCATCACTCCACTTCCTCCACTTCCCACGAGAGACGTGAATAAGGCTCAAATGACTTGTATAAATAGGTTCTCCTCCTTATTTTCCAGACAGGAGAAAACAAGGGCAAGTCCAGACAAAATACAGAAAACCAAGTGTTAATACAAAATACCGGAACTGATAGCTTGCATCCTGTAAGCCGGTTCAGCTTTCTGTTACAAGTCATAAGCAAGCCAACACCTTCACAATCTCAACACATTCTTCGCTTCCCTCCCTAAGATCAACCCCATCTCCTTCACTTTGTGACCGAAACAAGTCTGGAACGGCCATTTCTTGGTTTAGTCCGGACTTGCACAGATTGATTTCCGAATCTACAAGCACTCACCGCGCAGTGCATTTGTTTAGGGGTTTAGATTCATTCCTCATCCACACACCCCAAATTACCAAATTCGGCAGGAATAGTTTTCACCCATAAACACCAACCGATGTTAAGGAAGCTCGGAAACTCGAATCAAAATCAGCAATGTACAGCCTTCGTGACGGAATACTGTATAGGAGGTCATTTCTCGGACCTCTAATGCAGTGCCTCTCACGAACCGAAGAAAGGAAAATACTCCATGATATACACAACGGAGATGCTGGCAATCATAGTGGAAGAAGAACCTTAGTGGAAGACAATAGACCCGCAGATGCCTTAGCATTCATATCCTCTATGTTAAAAGACAGAAATGTCATCGCCGTGCAAATTGGAAGAATATACGAACCTTCGATAGAGGTACCCACCTCAGGCGTAGAGGAAGCTTTGTCTGTTCAAACTCGGTCCATGAGAGAAGCGGATAAAAGAGAAGCAAACGAAGAAATGAAAGAATCAGATGATGAAGCGAAAGAGTTTGACGAATACCAGTCTATGTCAGACGAAGGCAATAAAGACAAAGTGGAATATGATTGGAGAATTCCAATCCACTAGTACCTTGACAAAGGTACCTTACTAGCCGATGTTAAGGAAGCTCGGAAACTCGAATCAAAAGCATCAATGTACAGCCTTCGTAACGGAATACTGTATAGGAGGTCATTTCTCGGACCTCTAATGTGGTGCCTCTCACGAACCGAAGGAAGGAAAGTACTCCATGATATACACAGCGGAGATGCCGGCAACCATAGTGGAAGAAGATCCTTAGCGGTTAAAGCAAAAATGCAAGGATATTACTGGCTAACCATGGCCGAAGATTCAAAGAACGTGGTTAAGCGATGTGAAAAATGTCAGCGCTTTGCCAAGAAAATCAAAGCACCAACGACGAAGCTTAACTCAGTTATCAGCCCTTAGCCATTTGTCAAATGGGGGGTTGATATTGCCGGACCCTTGATAGAGGGAAGTCAAGAAGAAAATATCTCATTGTGGCTACAGATTACTTCACCAAGTGGGTGGAAGCAAAGCTTTTGGCAAGAATTAGGGACACATATGTCTTTAAATTCTTGTTTGATCAAATCATATGCAGGTTCGGAATACCAGCCGCCATAGTCTCAGACAATGGAAAACAATTGCAAGGAAAGAACATCGACATGTTGTTTTATACTTTCAACATTCATAAGAACAAGTCCACTCCTATATACCCTAAGAGCAATGGACAAGCGGAGGACACCAACAAAACCATAACGATGAACTTAAAGAAGAATCTAGGAGTATACAAGAAGAGGTGGTGCGAACAACTACACAACTTCCTATGGGCATATCTAACTACACGAAGGTCAGCTACGGGGGAAACTCCATTCTTGTTGACCTACGGAGCCGAAGCAGTCATCCCAACGGAGATAATACTTGCAATAACACAAACGGAGGCATGGGAGAAGAATCTAACAACAGACTTGATGTTAGAGAAGCTGAATGACCTTGAAGAAAGAAGGGAGGTAGCTCTGCAAAAGATGGTAAACTATCAACGAAGGCTAGCTCGAGAATACAACAAGCGGGTCATCCCTCGAAACTTTGTGGCCGAAGAATACGTATTACGTCAGATACCGCCGTATCAAAGAAAGAAGCAATAGGGCAAGCTAGCTCCGACATGGGACGGGCCCTACATCATACACGACATTGCCAGAAATGGATCTTACTACCTAAGAACCCCCAAAGGCGAAGTATTATAGCACCCTTGGAATGCAATGTACCTAAAAAAGTACTACCCGTAAGAGAATGGTGATTACTTAGGAGAAGAAATGAATGGGCAATAGCCTACCATGTTCTATCCCTGATCAAAGGTATTATAAACCTTACTAAACAATGAAAGAAACTTTTTGCTAAAGAATTAGTTTTGATTAATACAATTGGGTCAGGATTGACGACGAGGCAAGGCATAACTGTGCATATGCCAATCTCAGATCCTCGGGGCGACGACTCCTTTCATGAGGCATACGAAAAAAATAAGATATCCCCTATAGAGATACCTTGTCGAAGTAAAGCAGTCTCCGCGCTGAACACGTAGGGTTATAGGAAAATTATTGCCTACGTAGGGACCTTCGCCACCATGATACCTTCTGGCCAAAGGATATCCGGGTACGTAGGACGTTGAATGTTCCACCAAAGGTTAAGCATACCTTAGCACCTTGTGATAACTTGATTGTGCGATCAACTAGACACATTACATATAAATAAAATATTCATGCAATAACATAAGTGAAATGATAATTTTACCAAAATATGTCTAACATGTCTTAAAAGTTGAAGATAACAAAGGTTCAAACCATCACAAAGCATTGTTTCAAAGAAGAGAGACATCATAGTTGAAGAAGATACCTCAGCTGAGGACATAGAACAACAAAGAGTTTACTTAAACAAAGCTCAAGACAATGAAATCAAGGGTAAGGAAGGTGGGGAAAGACAACTCCATCAGCTAGGCGTTTAGCTTCAGCAAAGGCATCATTGATGTAATCAATAGCCGAACGCTCGAATTGCACCTTCATTTGGGAGGCCTGAGTTTCCAAATCAGAGGTTGATTTTCGATGAAGCTCCATCACCTGGGTACTAAGCTGGTCATTAGCTAGCTGAAATAATGCGGCTTTAAACTTGGTAGCAGCATCAAATTGGCGAGCTATCTCCAAAGAAGATACTTGGACCTCAAGACGATTAATCTTAGTATTCACACCTACAAGGTGTTCCTAGAGACCTGCGGAAATAAAGGGGATAAGTAAAGAGCAAAGGCAATACGGGGAGCAAAGAATGATGCGGGAATAAGAAAACCCTAAGCTACCTCCAGCATGGCTAAGGGATTGTTCTAAGTTATGATGGGCTTCAGAAATATCAACCTCAATAGCATCAAGATCCTCCAAAAGGGTATCCCATTCGGTCCGAAGATCTTCAACATCAATCTGGAGCGAAGCATTCTCAGAGGACAAAACTTGGTAAATATTTTCTAACTCTTCCAATCTCTTGACCATAGATGCATGAGACATGGAAGAAGATGCGGAGCCAGCCTCGCTAAGTTTGTTTTTAAGAGAACAGACCTCAAAGATAATATGTTGTGCTAAGTTTGTTCCTGGTAAAGATAATATGTTGCGTTCTGCAGTAACCTTCGCTAAGGAAGCACAGGCATCTTCGAAATCTTCATAATACTTTTTGCGGATAACTTCTTGGGCTGAAAGGCGTTTTTAAACTAAGGCAATGTCCTCCTTTTTCTTTAAAATGAGATCCTCTTTCCACTTAAGGGTCTCGTCACATTCTTTGCGAAGCAAAGCCATCTTCTTCACAAGGTCTGAGTTATGAGCAGATTCAAAGGAAATTTGGGCCTCGTTGTAAACAGTCACATTCATCAACCTATCAGACTTCTTATGATAATACCAAACATCGGAGGTCAACTTGGCTACTTGCTCTCAGAGATGTCTAAGCTCACTAGAGCTACCAACTGGCAGGCATAGGATCTCTCAGAACTAGGCTACCAGAAAATAATGGAAACAAAGCTAAAGGAAAGAAGAAATGAACCTATAACTTTGGAGGATTCAGCGGCCTTGTGTCCCTCCTCAGCAGTCTTTGCAACATTATTATCTCTCTCAAGAGCCAACAAGCAAGCTTCTAGGGACCTCTGAGTTTTCCTCAGTTCGTCCTCTAACAAAGGTACCTTGGCGGTGGAAGCAACATCACTGTAAGAAGGTTGTTGTGCGCTAGCAAAGGCGTGATCTTGACGGTTACGCTCTAACAGAGCGCTCAAGTGAGTACACTTAGCCCTATAAAACTTGAACAAGGTACAACCAACATCGATTTGTTTGCAAAGTTGCAAACAACGGAGCATAAGAATATACGGAGGTTCAAAACAATGCATGAAACAGTGAGGAAAGGCTACTTACTGAGAATAACGAAAGACGGGGGAGAAAATCAGCATAGGTATCCATGAAAGCCTCCACTTCTTGGATGTTGCACCTACGGATTTGACCAAAGCTCTGACCAGAACGAAGACATTCTGGGTCAAAGAATAGATCCTTGGTCACTCGATACGGAGCAGTCAAAATATCGAATTTTGAAGCAACCTCCAAAGAATCATCCAGCTGGTGATGATCAACCTCAGCAGAAAAAGGACCCTTTGAATCCCGAAGTATAGCCTCGAGGATGGCATCATCAGAACTCCCACGGCTCAAGTTCTCAGGTAACTTATCCATCCCAAGATCCATAAGAACCCCACCAGTCGCTTGAAAATGAGCATGGAGCACAAGTACTTAATCCTCACCACGACGAAGAGACGACATGATAGATGAGCTAGGAATGATGGAGAACGCCTGACTAGAAGTACCACCTAAGTCCATATCACCAGCAGAGGGAAGATTACCCAGTACGGTTCAATCTGGTGATGAAGGTGGAGGTCCAAAAACTTTGCTAATGGTGGCAGTAGAGACAAACTGAACACTTCCCAAAGAGGTAGGCATGGCATTGAAGGAGAAGATGGAAAGTGAAATCACAACCTTCTTTTCTATTTGGGATCCGAGTGCTTGCCCTCACCCCAGGAGCAACACCCTTCGCAAATGAACCACTTGAATGAAGTGAAGTAGAAGGAGAAGATGGAAGACTCTTGGAAGATATCACCATAGCACTAGTAGCAGCCGAAGCGACAGGTTGCAAATCACCAGGAGCAGAAAACGAGCGTACATTCGGCAACAAAGAAGGTGTGGCAACTTGAGCACTAACTTGGCTCACCAACAAAGAACCACCATCGACCTGAAGGTCATCACCTTCCACAGAACCATCACGAAGGGGACTAGGCCTATCTTTGTAAAAATCTTCCTCAATGTCATCCAAATGGGGACTAAAGTCAGTATCCTCGACATCCTCCATATCCTCGTCATCTTGCTCTTCCTCATCAGCCTTCGGATCCTCATCAGATTCCTCTACATCCATCACAGCCTTCAACTTGCCTTTCTTCTTGGAAGACTATAAATAAAACACATGTGCAAGCTAAGGATCAGGGGAAAAATAGTACGGAATATGTGAAAACTAAGGTAGGATTATAATCCTTACCTCCGCAGGTGTGGGCTTAGCTGCTTCGACCGAAGCCTTCCTTTTCCTGGTCCTAGTGGCTACGATGTTACCAGCAGAGCTCGGAGCAACCCCAGCGACAGAACCCAAAGCAGTCCCGGCGGAAGAAGTAGGGGCGGGCTGTAAAGGAATCATCAAACTACTTAGCAAAGGCCACATAACAGAAATGAAAAATAATAAAATATCGGTAATAAATGAAGGTTACCTCATGAGAAGTAGCAGGGTTGAAAACCCAAGGCTGATATCCATCATATTGGACAGGTAGAGAGAAAGCAATACGAGGAACGCTGGGATCCGCAGTAGTAAATCCATAAGCCCAGGGACCCACCACACGAAGAGGAGTATGCGCCCAGCGATCATCGTGATCAAGACGGATGCGATCAGGCTTCGGAAAGAAAAGCTTAGTAGAGTAGGGGATTACAGTCAACCGAGTCTTGTCAATCTTCTCCAAAAGACCAAGGCTATTGCCTTCCCTAATATGCTTGGCGGTACGTGAATGCGACGGGGGCCAACACACCAAGGGGAGAAGGTTACTTTTATGAATAGCATAAGCATATGTGGCATTGAAGTTGGCAGGGGTATAATCCTCTTGCTTAGACCTCCCAGGAGCAAAAGGATCATAGGACTTAAAATTAGTCTTGCCCTTGCTACGGTACCAGCACTCACGAAGGGCGCGCCAAAAATTACCAATGTACTGCATGATCCCTCGGACCTGGGTTTTGTTCACCGGGTCATCCCTGGTAGACAAAACATCATAGTAGAAAGGATCCTTCCTACTAAACAAAGGATGAAGCATACCTGCGGCCAATTGGCCAACACTAATCAAGAGGTTATTCTCATCATAAGGAAAGCTTCGAATCATGGATTCAGTGAGAACGTCAGGGCTATCAACAAAAGAGATGTCAAATTTATGCAGACGAAAAAACTTGGAGATCTCAGCCAAAGACAAGTTAGTATAACTATCTTTGTCACACACCTGCAACCTTTAAGGGGGGGAAGATCCTCAACAACAACTTCTTCTACCTCAGCTTCCACGTCTACCTCAGGCCCCTCGGGTATCTCAGTATCCTCAGAAGGTGGAGAGGGCGTAGCATTAGGATGATCCATCCGCGGAGGAGGCTCAGTCGACGACCTAGGCCTCGGATCTTTACACGTAGGCTTATTCAAAAGTCTCATAATTCCTAGCACCAGCAGGAAGAACAATACCTCAACAATGGCGGACATAAAATTTCAGTTGATTCAAAAACATATTTGGGGAAAAAGCAAGAATACTTTGGGCATTGGTTTAATTAAACCAACCAAAGGAAATAGTTTAATCCGATCTTAAGACGAAATGGAGGAGCATAGTTGCAGGCGTAAAGGATCATGGCATATTCATGGTGAAATCACAAAATGGAAAGTAACCCATGCTATCAAATAACATGAAGAAGCATAAAGAGGCAGAAACCTATACATGCAAGATGGAAGTAACATCGACAACCAAAGAAGCTAACCAGAACAAAACATGGAGAGTATAAAAGAGTTGCAAGAGCAGCGCATACTAACCTGTTGATGATGAACAAACACGAGCTTTTGAAATCCAATAAGAAAATCGGCAGTTAAAGGAAAAGAAGACAAAGAAAATCTCTGAGAAAGGGAGAGAGAGCGACAGTTCGTGAAGAGGGGGGAAAGTTAATGAAATTCCTTCTTTTATTCTCCTCTTATAGGCGGCTAGAGAATCCAAAAATTTGGATGTCCCTGAATTCAAGGGGAAGTTATTGCATGAAAGGACACATGAGGACCACCCGACCGGTACGTGCAAAACTAGCGGCGTTACGGAAGTTTTTTCTTCCAATCCTACCAAATGGTAGAATATGAAAGAAAAGGGGCAAACTGTGAATATCAATATTCTGCGGAGCACGTCTCATGGTTTCAGTGGTCGCGTGCAAGATAACTGTGTAGCCCTCGCTATACAGAGCAACCTGAGTAGCATAAGAAGACACCTTCGCAGATCTACTTTATCTTATCCCAAGAAGGGATACCTCGACGGTAAAGATGAAGAAGTAAAACCTAGTCTAGAGAGAGGCAGCTGGCGAAGGGACAGAGGTAGATGACATATCCAATCAGCATTAAATGCGCAAATATCTTATCTACACGCTTAACCAAAGCACGTGGAGAGAGATTAGGTGGCAGAGTCTGAGTGGCAAAGGATAGCGGTGAACGAAGGTACAATTTGTACTGAGGCTGGGAAGTTCCCGAAGGAACGTGAGTCAGCTGAGGTGGCAGAGTCCGTCTGGAGAGAATCATGCGGTGAACGAAGGTACCATTTGTACGGAAGGTATGTCAGGGAACGATGGATCCAAAGACGACAAAGATATACCTGGAGTAGAAGGGGCTATAAATACCAAGCTTCACCAACAAACCAAAGATATTCAATATCTAGGAGAAGGAGTTCTAGTCTTAATCTTATACCTCTTTAATGTTTAGAACTTAAGTATTGACTTCAACTTGAGTTATATCTATTACTTTGGGAAGCATTTAAGATCTTTGTAACCACCACAACTTAATAAAAACAATCACTCATTACCCCGTGGATGTAGACAAAAGTCGAACCACGTAATCTCTTGTGTCTCATGATAACTTAGTAGCACTTACATTATATTTGTGTTCTTCGTTATTATTGTGATCTTGAATACCTTTTATTACTTAGCATTATCATTGCAACAGAGATATCAATACTGCTTAGTATCCGATTCTCTGAGCTGTAAACATTACGTACACTATGGGAAAATTGGTAGTCACGGTATAGCTATATAGACTTCAATTATACACATTCGATATTTCGAGCTGCGTTTAACTCGCTTACATATTTCTCGAAATATGTGTTGGCAAGCTTTCACTTTAACCAAATTCATCTTATATTCTTGACGAAAGTCAAAAGATGATCATGTGAAAATCACAAGGTAACATCTTACATGATTTGTGTGAGACAGTCATTTGATGTAGACTCGAAATGTTTCGTGTTAAGCATTCGATCCCTTGAAAATTGCTTTGAAGCTAATAATTTGTGTGAGACAGCTATTGTCATCTTCCAAGAATGTTTCAATGGTTGAAATGGAGTTTAGAACAATTGGATAAGCATAGTATGCGTACTTGCATATATGTAATCCAAGTCCGGGAACCATGGTATGCATACCCGTATGCGTACTAGTTTGTTTTTTGAAAATTCGAGAACCTTGTATGCGTACCGGTACGCGTACTGAAGTAAGGTTCAGGTCCGGGAATTTCTGTTGAGTTTGGAAGGTATGCGTACAAGTTCGCGTACTGGCGAAACCCAAACTTAGTCCGTCCATTTAGGTACGCGTACCCGTATGCATACCTAAGTGGATAATGTTCTAAAATCGGTTTGTTCATGAACTAATTGTTTTGGGGTAAAAACTGATTCTGCATATTTTGGTAAATTTGGGTGTGTTGATGATAAAAGAATTCAAACCCTAAACAAATGTCTTGCACATGAGTACTTTTGAGTTCGAGAGATCAATCTGTAAGACTCTGGCCTAAACCAAGAAATAGTCGTTCCAGATTCAATTCGGTCACAAGGTGAAGGAGAAGGGTTGATCTTAGGGAGGGAAGCGAAGAAGGTGTTTGAGATCAGAATGTTTAATTATGAAGGTGTGGCTGTTTTATGACTTGTATCATAAAATGGTTTCTGGCTACTTGTGTTGATAACACTTGTGTATGTTGTCGAAATAGGTTGAAAACCTATTTATACAAGTCATTTGAGTGCAACCCTGATCTCGTAGGAAGTGGATAAGATTAAGTAGTGGAGTAGTGGGGTTGTGCAAGAGGTGTTGATCATCACGTGGTCACGCCTTCACCCACTACTCTCATAGTTGTTAACAGTTCGTCCTTTCCTGACACGTTCTCGTAATGGGACATGTTTGATGTCTCGAGTAAGTGGGTCAAGTCGTGGGACTTGCCGCAAAGAATAGTATATGATGCTATTAGGTTAAACAACTAAGTTGTTTATGAGGACGATAAAATATCGTATGTATTCGATGCACGTAAAGCATCTCTTTTAAGCAGCTCAAAATAATCGATGTGCATGAAGCATCGTTGTTTTAGAGCTCGATTGAATAAGTCGCGGATTAGGCGTCTTAAAAGAGGAGCACGACCGGACACCTTTTGGAAATCATTTGGTAGCTCTAGGGATGAGCTACTGCTTGGTCGACCACTCCCTGTAGGCTAGTGGCGGATGGTAGCCATTCTAAAATCCTACCGGTTGATCTAAATTAGATCCGGATCGTTCAAATTGGCTGTCCAAGTTGAGTGGTTGAGACGATTTGCGGCAGTTAGTGACTGTTGTTGAAGCAACGCAAAGGGCCATCCTTGGGCGATCGTTCGGGATCGCATGGGCGAGCCGTAGATCAGTCGATCGCTCCTTGCAGGGGAAGAGGGTGGCCGGTGATCATTGAGGTACCTCATTGATCGCCTAATATTTGATCCAAGCCGTCCGACCAAGCTAGCGAAGTTGGACGGACGAGATAGTTTTTGCGGCAGATGTTTGCCGCGTTGATTTAGGGTTTGGAAACTGTGCGGCCAACCCTAGTTTGGTTAAACGAACCAAAGCGTGGAGCGTTAATTTGAACAGGACGATCGGCCATGTGTGAAGATGAGCCGCCAGTGAGTATGCTGACATCTCCTGGGCCATCTTAAATTAGATCTAAGCCATTCGATTCGGCTGGCGAAGATGGGCGGTCGTGATCGATTTGCGACAGTAACGTGTCGCCGCAAACACCAATTAGGGTTTAGAGACGGTCACATTCACCCTAGTTCGATCAAGCGGTTTGACGCGTCATTGACTTCCCTTAGGCAAGTCGATCGAGTGGGAATAAAATTGGGCCGGTGGTGAACTCATGTGCACCTCCTTGATCGTCTGAAACGCGACCTAAGACGTCCAAATAGGCTGGCTAAGTTGGACGGATGTGATGATTTGCGACAATAATATACCGCCACAACCCAAAATTTAGGGTTTTGAAATAGCGTGTTTGCCCTATTTCGGGCAAACGATTTAACGCCCTATAGGCTTGCCGCAGGCAGGTCGATCGACCAAGGGAGATGTTGGGTCGCCAGTGGGCATGCTGGCGCCTCTTTGATCGTTCCAAGGAAGATCGTAGCCGTCCAAATAGGCTGGCTAAGTTGGATGGTCATAATATTTTTTGAGACCGTATTTGCCGGTCTTAGCTCGTTTGAGCTTATTTTCAAATAGCGCGATCACCCATGTTTGGGTTAACGTTTGAAGCGCTTATGAGTGAACTAAATAGGACTCGATCGCCTAGGGCAATGGTGGCCCGCTGGTGGTCACTACGGTGATTTTATTGTTCCGCCAGGAGCAGTCTAGGCTTGTTGAATCGTGCGGCCTAGTCGTGTGGCAGTGATCATTTTGAGACTGATATGAACAGTCCAGATTTTCCTTAAGGAATTTAAACACGTTCGATCGAGCCATCTTTTAATTAAAAGTGCGTCGATACGAAAATTTCTTTGTTAGAGAACGATGCAGCATGTATGAGTATTTTGTGCAATCCCAATACTGGCACTTCGAGAGATTCATGATACTCTGCTAAGAGTGAGCATTGATCGTCATGTCATGTCAATATTGAGAGTTCGGATGGGAACATAGCATATGCAAATACTAGGCGAGTCATGCATTAGTTAATAATGCTGACAGAAAATAGAATTCACATAATATTTGGGATTGCTATTCTGGGTGAATTTCATATATATATTGAGTTGCTCAATGAGCGAGGAGGTTTTTTGCACTCGTCGCTTCTTAAATGGCTTTACCCCTTGCAGGGTGATAGCGCACTAAACATAGGTTTATGCACTCATCACTTTTAAATGGCTTTTGTTCCTTTGCAGGATGACAGCGCATTAAATATAGGGTTTACGATTTTATCCCTTGAACTAAAAACCACCATCAACACTAATACATTTATATAATAAGGAATGAAATCTTTTGCAAACCGTGGCTATAATGTTCATGACTTGATTCGAGTGGATCAAAATCGATTTTGTTTCAATAGTGTCTTGTATACTTCTATGAGAACATAAACAATTGAACAACTCTAGAACTAGTTTCATTTGAGTCATTTGAACTAGTTATGGTTAAGATGAATATGGTTGATATGAAAGTGTTCATATGGCTAACTTCGGTTAACTATTGTTGAGCCAACAAGGTGCACACGTTCAGGTACGGTTACTCATATCTAAATAAAGTCACTTTTTATTTGTGTGTAACAAGCTAAAGTTCGATCTAACGGTTGAAAGATATTAGCTTGAGTCTAATCAGGTTTTCATCTAACGGTGAATATTTAATGCTTTGTTACTAAGGTAACATTGATTGCAAACCCCGATTTGAAGACTATATAAAGGAGAACTCTAGCAACTGGGAAACCTAATCCCCACACCTCATGTGTAATACTAGTTGCAACTAGAGTCGATTCTCCTTTAACCTTAGGTTTTTCACGAAACCCTATAGGTTAATGAGTTAAAGACTTCATTGGGATTGTGAAGCAAGATCCAACTATTTTCTTTGTAGTTGCATGTTATGATCTTAATAATTCTATCTTGATTGAGTACTATCTTCTCTAAGATTTTCTCGAGATTTAATCTCCGATAGGCAAGATAAAAAGTAGTCACAAACATCTTAGTCTCATCGTTTGTGATTCCACAACATCTTGTTTCGCTACCATACGATTAAGATTATTTTGAGGTGATTGATATTTCTAGGTTGTTCTTCGGGAATATAAGATTTTCTCGAAATTTCATTAGGATCCCACTAATTTTCGTACCTTTGCCAATGTTATTGACAAAAATGGGGAGAACTAATGTGTAGTTCACACTACAAATACATATGGTTTTCGGATCATTATGTAAGGGGGAGTGGTTTTCATGTGAGATGAAGTATTGACTATGGGGGAGTGATACATATCACCATAGTATTGTTGTCGAAGTTGTGAGACAATTGAACTTTGATGATGTGTTATAATACTATGACATTGTATAACAATGATTGAGAGCTATTGTTTTCTCATAGTTATGGCTACGGATCTTCAACAACGATGATGCTGAATTGAATACCTTTGGAATAATTGGAGTACTTGGAAGTGACGAAGATTTTGAGTAATGTTGAAGAGCCAAGGAAATCAAGCATGTGGATGAGAAGCTGCAAAGTTTATTTATTTTGTATTCCATATGTATTGATAGTTTTGTCACTAAAATTGACAAAGGGGGAGATTGTTAGAGCACTGCTCTGTCGAACTCGCGAGCGCTGCTATCTCAAGCTTGTTTGTCAAGTTTAGTTTCCAAAACTATTGAAAAGGCGAGGGTACCCAAATATACCTCAAGCTAAAACTTTTCCTACCTATAAGTCCTTTCTCCGAAAGTGATTGTCTATGGACTGAGTCGAGACAATGCAACTAATCGGCTCCCACTTCGTGTGATCGTATATGGATACGAGATCGAGACAATACAACAACGAAGTATGTTTACTTGATAAAAAGGTTCGGACTTAACCAAACACAATAGGATTGCTTATCAAGTAAATATGAATTAATGTTTGTGTAATTTACTTTAATTATAATAAAACAATTATAATGCGAAAATATAAAGTAAATAACACAACAAGATTTTGTTAACGAGGAAACCGAAAATGCAGAAAAACCCCGGGACCTTGTCCAGGATTGAATACTCTCAGGATTAAGCCGCTACACAAAATTAAACCAACTTCGTATAGTTGAGACCAAGCAACTAAACCTATAGTTCACCTAGTTCTGTTTGTATTCCCACGCCTCTAACTTATGAATAAGTTAGGTACTTGGAACAATTCCTTTGGTTCGTATTCCAAACAGTAAAGGAACAACAAATCTGTTTGGTATCAACTCTCTTCAACCAAGTGATGTGAGTTAGACAAAGGCTCTTCTGTTTATCTCAATAAACTCCTTCGTCATGTTCTTAGATCTATCTTATTCTCAACTACCAAAGGTAATTGTTAAGATTTTGAAATCAATACTTTTAATCACAAAGAATTGTATTGATGCTGATCTACACAACTAATCAATCCAATCTACCACAAGGATAAACCGATTATAGTTGGATCCTATTATACCGAAATAAGTATTGCACACCAAAGATTATGAAACCCAAATCAGAAATCTTCAATAGCTTTTTTGTCTTCAAATCTTCTTAGATCTTCAATAACCACCTGCACACAACAACTTGAATCTCTTGTGATCAATCACGCACAGAACGGAGTCTGTTAATAATGGATTATCACAAGATCGTCTTTAGAACTAAAAACAGTCTAAAGATCCCTGTCGAATCTTTGATCTAGTTTGAGTGAATATTATATCAGAAGAGAAGATTCTCAAGCATAAACAAACTAGGTGCAATCAAAGTTCAACCACCGTTAGTCAATCAAATCAATCTAAAATACAAGATAAACCGCAATTATCTAGTTTCCCACCAACGGCAATAATAGAGCTTCTCAATACCAAAAAAGAATTTAAACTGAGCGGCCGTAAGAGATTTCGCCTAATTAGGTTACTCTCCTCTCCGAATAGGCGGCTACACCAGTAACAACACAACCGAGGAAGTTAGCTATTATGAAGGATTAGTTTTATAGAAATGCAAACTTCAAGTATTTATAGACAAGGAAGTTTGGACACCAAGGAATTTCCAAAACCGAAAATATTCTAAAAGATATTCAATATATTCCAAATTCGGTTTCCATAATTCCTGGAAATGCTCTGTCCAAAATATTGAGCGAAAATCTCTTTGGAAAATCTCAACTGGTAAATGCACATTATTATTCTCGTTTTCCGAAAATAAAATTAAAAACCTTAAATAAAAGATTCTTAACTTATTTATGTTTCGATCCTGGTGAAATAGCGGGGGTACAACAACCACACCCAATATTTCGCTTAGCAATCTGTATGGACAAACTCCAATATACTTTCTAGAGAATCAACTAGACAGTCAAACTCAATCTAGACAAAAAGTATATCAAAGAGTTTATATCTCAATCTCTCGATTTGATATATACTCAAGCAAATAGAAATCTGCGAGTCTTTATCAAATGCTAGAAAGATAACTTGGATGGTACCAAAGACCAATATCCAAGTCTCAATCAATTAAAATCAACAACCAAAAGGTCGGATATTCTAATTGATTGAACAACGCACAACCTGTGATATTTTAATTATATAAACAAATATAATACGGAAATATAAATAGCACATACACCAGAATTTTGTTAACGAGGAAACCGAAAATACAGAAAAACCCCGGGACCTAGTCCAGATTGAACACACACTGTATTAAGCCGCTACAGACACTAACCTACTCCAAATTAACTTCGGTCTGGACTGTAGTTGAAACCCAACCAATCTCACACTGATCCAAGGTACAGTTATGCTCCTACGTCTCTGATCCCAGCAGGATGCTACGTACTTGATTCCCTTAGATGATCTCACCCACAACTAAGAGTTGCTACGACCCAAAGTCGAAGACTTTAATAAACAAATCTGTATCACACGGTAATAGATAAATCCGTCTCCCACGAATATACCTACGAGTTTTGTTTCGTCTTTTGATAAACCAAGGCGAACAGGAACCAATCGATAACCCGGACTTATATTCCCGAAGAACAGCCTAGTACTATCGATCACCTCACAATATCTTAATCGACGCAGCAAAAAAGGTATTGCGAAATCACAAACGATGAGACGAAGATGTTTGTGACTTCTTTTTATCTTGCCTATCGGAGATAGAAATCTCAAGCCAATTATTACAATTGTACTCGTACGATAGAAACAGCAAGATCAGATCACACAACTATGAGAAAGTAGTATCGGTCTGGCTTCACAATCCCAATGAAGTATTTAAGTCGTTAACCTGTTTTAGAGAAGAAAACCTAAGGTTAAAGGAGAATCGACTCTAGCTTATACAACTAGTATCACGCGTAAGGTGTGGGGATTAGGTTTCCCAGTTGCTAGAGTTATCCCTTATATAGTCTTTCAAATCAGGGTTTGCAATCAATGTTAGCTTGGTAACAAAGCATTCAATATTCACCGTTAGATGAAAACCTGACTAGATTCAAGCTAATATTTCTCAACCGTTAGATCGAAAACTTAGCTTGTTATACACAAATAAAATGCACATTTCTAGGCTTGTGTAACCGTACCCAAACATGTACATTTATTGGTTCAACAATAGTTGACCAAAAGGTTATCCATATGAGCAATTTCATATCAACCATATTCTTCTTCACCATAACTAGTCCAAATGACTCAAATGAACTAGTTAGAGAGTTGTTCAATTGCTTAGATCTTTATGTAACTACACAAGATACAATCGAAGCAAAAACGATTTGATTCACTCGAATCGGTTCATGAACTTTATAGCCACGGTTTGCAAAAGCATTCCTTAGTTTATTTAAACATGATTTCAAGAACAATCGTTTTTAGATATAACCAACTCAAGTTCGCGGACTGGGTTCGCGGACTTAAGTTCACGGAAGGAGTTCACAAACTCCAGCAGAAATTATCGGGTCGAGAACTTCTGCCGGTTAGCGGACTTAGCTCATGCCACCATTCCGGTTCTCTTGATCAACAAAGTTCGCAAACTTTTGTTCAAGGAATAAGGACTTATACATATATGTGTTTCCACAACAATGCTTATATCCTACCATGGTTATGTAATCTAAACTCTCATTTCAATCATTGAAATATTCTCATAGGACGTTATATAGTTGTTATTCACAAACCATTTTTCGTCAGAGCAATTTTCAAAGTGATTGAAACATAACACGACTTTCGTCACTAGGTAAAGATGAATTCGGCTAAAGCGAAAGCTTACCAACACATATTTCGAGAAATAGATAGGTGAGATAAACTCGGCTCGAAATACCAAATGTGTATAATCTTAGTCTATATAGCAAAACGACTTTTGTCTCAAGATAGGAGATACATAGACTTTTGAGTGATAGATAAGTTCAAGTCTCCACATACCTTTTAGTCGATGAAGTTCCACCGGTTCCTTGAGTAGTCCTTCGTCTTGTATGATGATTGCCATGGAGTTCTTGAGCTCAACTACACTTTTTATCCAAGTCTGAGACCTTAGCTATAATAGACTAGAAATCAAGACTTATAGTTTTGATCACTAATATTGACAAACATGCATGAGATAGCAACGCATGCGAGTTCGACCGAGCAATGCTCTAACACCTGGGATTTCCTTCCTGTAGCTATTAAGGAATAACTTTGAATAATAAAAGATAAACATTACTGCACGTGTTCAAAGTATGCCGACATCCTTACTTTGTAAGTCCTCTTTCATACTTACAACTGATTTGCCACACTTCCAAACAAGTTTAGAATTGGTTCATCTGACTTTCAAGAAGTATGTGATTGATCAATAAACACTCAATCACACATCATGGGTTTAATGGTTCTACCAAAACAAGTTTCGGTTCTACCTCCATGTGAGTACTGTGCATAGTCACCCTAGCTTCCCAAAATTCGGTTGACTAGGTACTAGGATCGGTTCCCCACATATATATGGTATCTAACTTATATGTGTTGCACATGTCCATAGGATCAGTTCCCCTTTCTGCTAAAAACTTGCTGCACCTCATACAATGATTGATTCCCCTTTGTGATGTGTTGCACCTTTTCATAGGATCGGTTCCCCTTTACCCAGAGTTGGTCATACACAAATCACAAACTCGATCATACCATCTCAGGTGATTACTTAAGATCGGTTTCACTAATAAAAGTTATACCAATACATAAGTCAGGCCTTTGTGAATAGTTTTACCAAGAACACAAACAAGTCATGAGAGGTTATACTAAATCACACATATTATTTGTTAACAAGATATGCAATGAATAACAATACCAATAACGCCTGGCGATTCCTTTTCGATTAATAAACAAGTTTATGAACTTACTTCCTTAAAACACATGTATAAAAATTGTTTCCTAGGATGAAATCCTCACCTCATACCCATATATAATCACAATAGCATTCAAACAATTATGTCGATGTCTTATCTACAAAGTTCAATGGTTAAGCAATAAACCTCGTATTGTATTCCTTAATACTAGGTCTATCTAGAGTGTTCATGCTTCGCAGTTTTGTTTTCAATATGCACGACTTAAAAGATACGTTAGGTGATGGTTTATTTTCAATGATGTTGTAGTAAAAAGGTTGTCGTTCACTCGGACTTAATGAGATTGATTTTAAGAATTAATAAAAGAAAATAAAAGAAAAATATATACAAATATTGTCATAGGATGAAGAGAGTTACTGGGACTAGGATTTCGTCGAATTCATAACATAGGGTTCAATTTATTTATTCTCAACAATTAAAGCTCAATAAATAAAATTAACACGGACTCTGATTTTGCCAAGGTAGATTCTTAAAAGATTGGTCGTAAATCCTAAGCATCATGTATCAAAACATTTAAGCTAAGCATACCTCATCAAATTAAATGACAACCAATTAATTCAAATCATATTTCAATTAAAATTAATGCAAAAGTCTTAAAAAGAATTAAATAATTTTACCCATGTATTAAATTCGTCTTCATCCGTCGTCCCAGTGTTGGAGTCTAGCTCATCATGTTGGAAACACGCTCAAAATATGATTTTATTGCTCAAAGGTGCTTACAAATGATGAAATTGAGAAAATTATGAAAATCGGGTGTTTGCAACGTTTATAATTGTTGCAAACACTTTACAGAACTGTTGCTTTAAGACTGCCTCCTAACTACGACCCACAGATAGCAGTCGTTTACGCTGTAGCATTAACGACTGTCCGTTGTGCGTCTTATGTTCTTCGTGTTCTTCACAACAGCAGCAGAGGTGTATTCTCTGCAACTTGATTTTCTCGGCTCTGTAGTGTTCTAAACTGCTCCCAAACTCTCCATCCCTTCTCTTGATCCCCTGAACCCTTTTTATACTCGTTAGAGTCCTTCAATCTCTGTAATAAATGCAAATGATCTTCTTTTTACTCGGGATCATTTTCTGTCATTTTCACGTGATTCTTTCCTTCTATATCGTCTTCACGCGTTTGCAGTGGAAAAAATCCATCCAAACACGTTCCTTACATGTTTCAGAAGCTGTTAAACACGCTATATCTTCACGCATTTCCCAAATAACTCTCAACAGAATATCAAAAATATTTCTCTTCCCTGTTTTGGTCTAATACGTGGAAACTTCCTTTTTCTTCGAATCCAAGACTCTTACCAAGCATGTTTGAATTAAACAGGCCTAAACCAACCCGAAACCATGAGAAAGTCCAATAGAAAACTCGTCCAAATCACAACCAGGTAACTTCGCCGGAGAAGATGAACAATCCCGACCAAAAATCATGTTTTCTTCCCAATCGTCGATCTAGTCAATTATAATCAAAACGAACCCCCATATAATGTCTGTTTAGCTGAATCAAGTCATCTATATCAGTTCCAACGATTTAGTCTCGGTAAACATCTTCAATTTTCGAACCCTAAAATTTAACCATCTCTGTTTTGCTCCAACTCGAATTATAGCCAATTCTAACTGAAATAAATATCATTGCCAGCCCTGTTTAGTCGAGAATATCAAACCCATTAAATTTTAGCAATTTAGTCTCATTAAATCACGTCTAATTATCAAACCCTAATTTTGCTGGTTCAAACCCCCATTTTCCCGCCAATACTTCAAATTCAATAGCTTGAAGATGGACACCTCTTATCCAGTTGCTGGGTGCCGATAGCATTGGGTTTCCCCTTATCAATTGGGGTGCCCCTTATCCAAAAGTGAAAGTCCGAATAACACGTGTCCTCCGGGTGCTTTAGACAACTTTTCAAGCCGATTTTTCCAAAAATGTTTATTTCCCAAAAATACCTACAAACACATAAAACGCCAAAATTAGTACAAAATCGAGTGCCAACAATATATAGTATTGAGATCAAATTAGACACAAAAATGTGTCTATCATTAGGGAATGAAACAGTTCAAGTCAAATATCACTAACCTCAAGTGGAAGGATGATGTTGTCGTTGTAGCTTCTTACTTCTTCACTTCTTCAAGTCTTCGCAATACTTGTAATGTCTCATATCCTAATACTTTCAAGCTAACCTATGCGAAGTTGACTCTAGTACATAATCAAGCGACTCTTAAAATGAGTTTTGATTCACTAAAATATGATAACCAAACTTGACATACCAACGCTTGGTGGGTTCAAGCGAGCTATGCGCTAACAACTATAAGTCTTGATTTCTAGTCGACTTATAGCTAAGTCTAAGACTAGGATAGTAAGTGTAGTTAAGCTCTAGACTCCACGACGTTCATCATGCAAAGACGAAGAACTACTCAAGGAACTGGTGGAACTTCATCGACAAGTCGATTAAGATTATTGTGAGGTGATTGATATTTCTAAGCTGTTCTTCGGGGATATAAGTCTGGTATATCAATTGGTTCCTGTTCACCTTGATTTATCAAAAGACGGAACAAAACTCGTAGGTATTTCTATGGGAGACATATTTATCTATTCATATAGACTTTTCTGTGTGAGACAGATTTGTTTATTAAAGTCTTCGACTTTGGGTCATAGCAACTCTTAGTTGTGGGTGAGATCAGCTAAGGGAATCAAGTGCGTAGTATCCTACTGGGATCAGAGACGTAAGGAGCGCAACTGTACCTTGGATCAGTGTGAGATTGATTGGGTTCAACTACAGTCCAGAACGAAGTTAGTTTGTAGTATGCTAGTGTCTGTAGCGGCTTAAAACAATGTGGTGTTTAATCTGGACTAGGTCCCGGGGGTTTTCTGCATTTGCGGTTTCCTCGTTAACAAAACTTTTGGTGTCTCTGTTATTTCTTTTCTGCATTATATTTTGTTATATAATTGAAATATCACAGGTTGTGCGTTGAATCGATCAATTGGTAAATCCAACCTTTGGTTGTAGATTGAAATTGGTTGATCCTTGAACATTGGTATTTGGTACCGTTCTAGTTATCTCTCTTATATTCAATCGGGCCCGCAAATTATTATTTGTTTGATTGTGGATTGAATTGAGAGATTGAGATATAACTATTTGATTTACTTTTCTTAAGATTGAGCCTGACTGTCTAGTTCATTCTCTTGAAAGTATATTGGAGTTAGTCCATACAGATTGCTAAGCGAAATATTGGGTGTGGTTGTTAGACCCCCGTTTTTTCAAAGCTTATGGTTGACATTATGAGCTGGACTTCCACAGATACTTCCCCCAGGACTCGGTAATTTGGTTTTTACACGAAGCATCATGCAATCAACAAGAGAAAAGAAATTAGTTTCTATTATTATAGGAATTAGAAGAATACAGGCTTAATTGATAGGGGTATGGTCTGCCTCTAACTGAGTTAAGTACGACAGTTTAAAATCACGAAGTTAATGACGCAATCATCGTTAATTAAAAATCTATCTAACCTAGACTTTATTTTTCTTGTTTCATGCTTGTTGCTAGTCCACGTAAATGGTTTTACCATTGTAACTTAGATCAACTAAACCTACTATTGATGGAGAAGTAGAACTAGAGGGAGTGTTCCTCCTACATCTATTAGATGGGTCGAGTATAATATTTATGTGTCCAATCAACACCCATGGATGATTCACTTCTAGACCAATGTCTCTAATGAAGTTCCAGTAAATTCTTTTTTCCAAAGGGTGACAATAACCATAAACACATGGAAGAATCCACTCTGGTTTAGAGGGATCATTCCTGACTAAACAATATATCATGTGTCTAGAAGAATGAACTATCTTAAATTCAAAACCATCTTACCAAAATAATAAAAGTCCCCCGGAAAGATCAATTGAAGGCTCAAAAGCAGAGCTAGGGAAGTCAAGGCTCTTACAAAGTCTGAGGATACGATTTGAATTGACTTTGGTCTCTTGAATAAAAATTATATCTGGATTATGAATTTTAGATAGATTTTTTATATGATAACGAGTTTGTATCATTAAAACCTTGACAGTTCCAAGCAATTATTTTCATGCTGAAATAAATGCAATAATTGAAGCTTGAAGATTGAACAATGATTTAGATATGAAAAATGTGAAATATTTATCACAAAACTACTTAAGAAATCAAAACTAAAAAGGTTTTTAGTATATAGTATACACGTGTTGGGTCTCCATGACCATCATTCATGGGGTCAGAAGTATTTGATGCTGAGTGTTAGAGCATTGCTCGGTCGAACTCACAAGTGTTGCTATCTCAAGCTTGTTGTTAAATTTAGTTGATCAAAACTATATCTTGATTTCTAGTCTACATTTAGTCAAGTCTCGGATTAGTATAGAAGTTTGTAGTTGAGTACCAGACATCAATGCGTTCTACCATTTGTAAGAGGAGATCAACCGAAGCTTTTGGAGAACTTCAACAACAAAAGGTAAGTGAAGATTGAACCACCTATTACTCAATCTTTCACCTTTCTATCTATGAGACAATGTTGCATGACTAAATTGGACTTTACATGCATAACAGAAATTTCGAGTCAAGTTTATTTTGTTAGTTATTCTCAAAATATATCAACTAAGCTTAAGAATATTTGTTCATACTTGATGAATTTGTTTAAGAACAATTTATTGTTTACGACCTAAATCGTGATTCAAGTTAATCATTTGAAAATAGCCTGGAACAGTGATATGTGTCATTGATGTTATTCGGGAATATCTCAAATTGGTTATTAAAGAGATATAAAACTACTATAAATCTGGATACGGACAGTTTATGTACTAGATTACATACTAGCGTAACTTTTATAGGTTCAGAGCCATAGTACATGTACCCAGTACATGTACAGGCGTAGCTATAGTTCGGAAACGACTTTTGGTATATATACAAAGTATACAAACCAAAAGGTTCTGTTGACTCATGAACTCAGGTATGTAAACATACCTAGTATGCGTACCGAAAAATTTATATGGACTCCTGAACTCGTTTTGTCTTAAGGGTATACAAACCCGATATACATACCATGACAAAATAACTCACGAACGGGAAGTAAGGACACATACCATGTACACATACTTACCATGTCTAATATTTTCAGATGCATCAGAATTATTTCTATGAGAAAATCGGCATTTGAACAACTCTCTAAAAACACATCTAGATATATTTAATCACATTATAACCTATGGTTGTGATTCAACATTAAAGTCTTAAATTGTTATGTGAAAATGGTTAAGCTTATAATTCGTACGGCTAGTTTCGGCTAACCTTTCATGAACAATTCATTGTACACGGTTTGGTTACGGTTCATCCTAACCAGAGTGTATATTATGTTACATTAATCTTAAGTCAAGTTTTCATGTAACGGTGAATATTGATTGCTTGATTCCAAAGCTACCTTAGCTTAAATCTAAAGCAACCTTGATCTTGAAAGTCTATATAAGGAGAACCTCAAGCAACTGGGATCTTTGAATCCCCGACACTATTTTTGTGTGTCATGGTTGTAAACTAGAGTCATCCTCTCCTTTAAACCTTTTAAGGTTTAGCGACTAAAAATACATCACTTAGGATTCGTGAATCCAGGTCTAACATCTTTATCTTGATAGTTCGTGTATCCTGATCTTGCTACTGATTGTTGACTCTCACTCCGATCAGGCAAGATAGATAGAAATCGCAAAATTTCTTCGTCTTAGACTCTGTGATTCCATAAGTATACTCCTCTATAACTATTCTTTGTTGTAATCGGAGTAGGTTTACTTGTGAGGTGGATAATAATCTAGGATGCTCTTCGAAAGTCATAAGTACCAGATTTTGAGGTTTGCTAGACTTTATCTATTGCAAACAATTTCCTATCTCACCTGGATCTTTGATCAAAACGTAAATCACATATAGGCTTATATCTGTGTGGGGTTGGGGGTGGGGTGGGGGAGGGGTGGGGTGGGGGGTAGCAGATTGGTTTAAAGTCTTCAATTGAGTTAAAGCAACTCTTAGGTTGTAAAGGACGTCATCTAAGGGAATCAATTACGCAGAGTCTTGAGAGATTCATGAGACATAAGGAGCGCGACTCTAACTGAATTACTGTGACGATGGATTACATTCCAGTCCGAAGTTTTGATAGTAGGCTAGAGTCTGTAGCGGCTTAATACAGTTTGGTGTTCAAATCTGGACAAGGTCCCGGGGTTTTTATGCATTTGCGGTTTCCTCGTTAACAAAATTTATGGTGTCTGTGTTATTTCTTTTTCCGATTATATTTTTATATTTATAATTGAAATATCACAGGTTACGTAAAATCAATTCAAGTAGATAAGTCCATCGCAATTGTTGGATACGACTTGATTGATCTTGGATATTAATCTTTGGTATCCGATAACATCCGACGGATATCAAAAAATCCAATTCGATAAGGTTAAGGTTAAGCTATCGGATATCGGATTTTTATCCGTTAAAATCCGATAACTAGGAAAAAATCTAAAAGCTTGAAAAAACCTAAAAGCTTGAAAAAAACATAGTCTTTGTCTTTTTAAGTTCAAAATGTTCAATGAAAAGTGCAAACCCACACAAGCACAATGTTCAGAATTAAAGAGTTTACTCCGTGAAAAAGAAAGTATACAACAGGCTACAACAAAGCCAAAAAAGAAAAAAACAGTCACAGAACACGCTAGTGAGTAGTGTAACTTAGTGTGATCTTGCTTGGATGCCTGGCATGTTGTATCATTGCTTCAACTTCACTTCAGTCCACGATTTCCGTATCTCGCATTGGTGCAATTTGTCATTGTCAAATTCATAATCTCAAGTTGGAAAATGAGTAATATTGCAGAAACAACAGTACCAATAGGAGGAACCTGCCTATTGATGGTTACTGAAGATACTAGAGAAAAATTAGTCTCATGTGAAATTTAAATTGTTTAATACATGACAAACATAATCAGAATAAGAATTGAAGTATCTTGCTAAATGAAGAACTGTTTTTATATACAAATATGAGTTGAATTTGAAGTTAGATGACAACATAATTGGCAGTAAGATAACATATTCATTAACAAAGATTACAATAATGTGAGTGCCCTGCCCATATACTTTAGGTCGGTAGAAGACAAAGTTATTGATGGACTGGATGGTACATTTGCTTTTCATTTCGGAGTAGGGAAGATGGGCTCGAATAATGTTCAAGATACATAGTAGCTAGCACATGTTAGTGATTTCTTAAAATTGGAATATATACTATACCCTTGAACGTACCTTATCATCCAGTTAATTAGCTAGTAAAATCAACCAACAAAAAAAAATGCACGTTCACTTTAAAAAAAAATGGTAGTGCTGCTGCAAGATAGAATAGCTACCTCAAACTCATTATTGACAAGGTTTTTTAAGGAAAAGTAGGTTAAACTGTCGCAAACACAAATTAATGTTTAAGTAGGTGTTTCTAGATGGATCGAGACAGCCATATACCCCCAATATGGATATGTCGGTAATGCCTTCTATTTCTGGTCGTATTAAGAAGGGTAACTAAAGGGAGTTGATGAACTTTGACATTGTATGAGGAGGGTAGTAGTGTTCACATGGTTGGAGCTACCTCTCTAACTAGGCAATTAATGTTTTTTTTCTTGCAAGTCGATTTCAACAGAAAATTAGGTAGTGTGGACATTTTAGGTAGTCTCTCTTTTCAGTTCACATACATTGCAGCACACTACAACCACTTCTAGTAATTGCCTAGCTAAATGTATAACAGTTCTAATACGTCATTGAAAAATCAGGGTGTACCTAACGAGCCACCACCCAGCATAGTTATCAAGAAGGAATTTCAACGAAAGCTCGCATACCACATGAGTCCTCTGGAGGTAAAGCATTAAATCGGAGACATTATACACTCTAAATCATAAACTTAAAATTCTCTCGGTTTTAAATCTGATCATAGCCCAATGTTTTCAACTCCTTTCCTTCTCTTTGGCATGCTAGTCAAAGCCGTTGCTTCTACGCATATTAAATTGGATTTACTTGATCAGAGACCTCTATCTGAACACTATAGGCAAGTTTAGGGATCAATATATATGTTCTTACTCTATCTTCCATTAGTTATCATTTTGAAATATGTCAATTTCATGCTTCATAACAATAATAACAACAACAATCAAACACCAAATCGATTTGTGTAAAAAATGAAAACCTAATTTTGAAATTCTTAATTTCAGATATCTCAAACCCTATTTTAGAAACATCAATAATGATTTGATTTTAACAAAAAAACAAAGGGTTTAGTCGTTTAGATTACTTACTTGTTTTCTGAATGAAAAAGTAATCTTCTCTGAGAATCTCTGACCAAAATCAAAACATCACCATTCTGAGATCTAACTCACGAGTTTTCTCTTGGTTTTGATTCCAATCAAACCCTCCTTCGATTCAATCGATCTATCGATCAAACCCTCTCTATGACTCCCTCAAGTTCTTTTATCTCTATTTCTTTCGATTTACGGTAAGAGAAGAAAAAAATGTTGAAACCAAACTACCAAAGACGAAAGTGAAAACATTGAAAAGCTCTCGCCTCGACATCTAGTATTTGGGGTGGAAATTACAAGTACACCCCTATATTATCGGATGTCGGATATTAACCTAACGGAAGGACACCAATCCGATTCCGATTCCGATAAGAGGTATTATCCGATAGATTATCCGATATCCGATATGTCGGATTAAATCCTATAGGATGTCGGATTTTCGGAAACGGATCTCGGATTTCGGTTATCCATTGCCAGCCCTAATCTTTGGAGTCTTCCAAGTACTCTCGCGAAATAATCAGGTTCACGGACTTGTCTCTGTTCACATACTGATCGTGAGAGAAGGAGATATAAGCTCTTCACATAATTCATGATTGAGATTCATCAAGTTGTAACTATCGGAATTGTATTTGAGTTTAGTCCATACAGGCTGCCTAAGAAAAAGTGGTGGTGTATTTTGGTACCCCCGCATTTTCAATTGGTGTTAGAGCTGGCAAACACGCATAAGACCTAATAAGGTGTTAGAGCTGGCAAACACGCATAAGACCTAATAAGTATGTGTTTGAATCCCTCAAGGAGTCTGTATTCACGTACCAACATGTTTCCTAATGATTTTGATTACGCCAAGTGTTTGGGACTTACCTCAAAGGATAACTCCTTGGTTGATTCCTCTGAATCTAGGGGAGATAAGCTTATGTTATCAGGTTCTGATGGAACAACTCTCAAGCACATAAATGGTTCCATGTCAGAATCTGAATTGGACCTTACCAGAAGTTTAAAAAAGGCTACTGAGACTATTGACTTTCAAGACTCTAGAATCGGAAATCTTAAAAAAGGATCAGTATACTGATGAACTTCAACAGTCTCTAGATAGAGAGCGTGATCTCTGTGACATGATCAATTCTTTCACTGATGATATCAAAAGACTTTGTAACACCACTGAAATTTCTGTTAACCTTTGAGCCCGAGCTCGACCCATTCAAGTGGGAAGCTAAAATGGTGTCGGACGCGAATCCGACGCGAGCACGTGACCATTTTAAGCGCGTCCGTGCTGCTCAGTATGACAGACATGGCTCCATTCCACCTTTCATATTTTGAACTACAAAAAATTGTGTCGACCGACAAAGTAGCGAAGGCGTTTCCCAAAAGGTGTTTAGATACTAGAAACAGAAATACTTTTAGAAAAGTAGAAGTGTATTCCAAATGTCTGAAACAAAATATTTTGCTTCACAGAAAGTTAACATTTTTGCTTCTAAAAAGTTGTATTGGAATAATATTACTATATTAACTTCTTGTTAAATCGAAAAACTACTTGTCAACGTCCAAACAGACTAGCCTTCCCTCGTAGTACCTCCTCAGTCCCTCTCATGATGGATATATTGGGCCTCCAAATATAAAACGCGCACAAAGGCTAGCAATGAACAATTTTCTTTGTTCAACTTGAGCGTTTATCATTTGAAGTTTTGGACCATTATTTAACATCCTGAACTGATAATCATCTATATAGTTTAGCAGTAGCACAATAGCCAAGTTTTGGACCATGGACAGAAACAAATAACAAGACCAACAAGACCGAACTAGAGTTTGCTCAATTCTAAGCCATGTTCAGGATTTGAAGGAACCTGCCACCAGCAGCTTTTGTAAGGCTGCCCAAGGATTAGGCCAGAAAACCTCTGAGGCTAACTTAGCTATGGCCTATACAACTACCTACAGTAGTAGCCCTAAAAACTGAAACCTTCATTTCTAAAAATGAGTTGTAAATTTGGCTGGCAAAACTTTCTAAAAATGAGTTATAAATTTTCTAAGCAAAACTCCTTTCCTGATTCAAGTGTCATTGGTCACCGATAATATCAAAATGAGTTATAACCAAGACAAGTATGGAATAGCAGAAAATATCGACAAGCTTCAACAGTGACATTTTATCCCATCTACGTATTACTTACAATCCCACATGGATTTTTATCAAAATACGAACAAAATAGAGCAAACTGAACCAAATACTAGTGCATCCTTGAAAACTAATTATTCACATCATAGTAATAACAAAACCTGACAAACAAGGTTTTTTTTTTATAGATACTGTGCAATAGTGAACATTCGCACTAAATCAGGCTGGAGCTACCTTGCAAGAGTCCATCCCTGATCTGAGAGGCAACATCCCTCACGGCACCAGGTCCATGTGGAATGAAGACAGCTGAGGATTTTGATGATGCCCCAATCTCCTTCATTGTGTCAAAATACTGTGTAACCAGAACCATGTCCATTACATCCTTGGGAGTCGTACCAGAGACGTTCGCAGAGAAAGCAAGTACGCTGTCTCTCAATCCATCCACAATGGCCTGGCGTTGTCGAGCTATACCTAAACCAGATAAGTACTTCGATTCTGCCTCTCCTTCGGCTCGCTTGATCTGTAAAATCTTTTCTGCTTCAGCCTTTTCATTTGCTGCCAACCTCATTCTAGCAGCTGCAATAACAGTAGAAATATGTTATAATGAACAATTCACGAAGATGATCAGGATAGAGTGTGATGAAGTTTGTTATGCAGCAAAGTACTCGACTAATGTTACTAGCTGATCATGAAGTTCCTTAGATATATTATGGACCAGTATGATTTTTCATCTGATAACAAATTTACGTAAACCTATATATTTAGTGCAAAATTTAAAGTTTGTACTCGAATCTCAAGAACTGAGACAAGTAACAGCAGTGCACCTAAAAGGCTAAAACACCAGAAACAATTCTGTGTTTGAAGAATCAACTAGAAATCCTTTCCTAAATTTCCAAAACAGATACTCCGCCAAATTGAAAAAATGAAAGTATCTCTTTTTAAAAAACGGAGGTAGTATATATTAGGGGCTTTCATCTTTTAATTTCAAATAAAATGAATCAAATTCTAATGGACTATCAGTGGATATCTATCACCATCATCACTAATCCGCACCTAAGTGGATATGTTAAGATGGATCAATTGAAAATGGTATGGATAAAAATGCATAAAATACCAATAACATAGACAATTTACTTTGACTAGTGTCAACTAGCTGATCAGGAGCTACATAGACAAAATGTACGGATGGATTTCATTGTTCATCAGGTAATATGGCATGATAACACTAGATTTGGTGCAAAATCCACCAAAAGGTTGTGCCCACATTTCAGAACGGAACAAGTAACAGATGCAAAAAGTACCAACAACATCCTTGCTTTACATCTGTTTCCAAAACTAATGAAAAATCCTTCCCTAAAATATTCCAAACAGGCGATTTTTTTTGGGGGGGGCTTTCATGTGATCCGGGAGATTGCAAAATAATTAACCAAATTCAGAACTATTAGAGGATAGGTATCAAAGAAAATTTGACAAAGAAAATGTAACAGGGAATGTCAAATCAAAATCAAGTCTTACCTGCATTTATCTCGTTCATTGCCCTCTTGACATGCACATCTGGCTCAATATCCACAATAAGAGTCTGAACTATCTCATAACCATAATTTGACATGGCCTGTTATACCCCAATGAACATAACACAGTTTAGGCACAGTACACATTTCTTGATCGCTGACAAAGAAATACAACTCAATAATTCATAAATATACCTTTGCAAGCTCTTCTTCAACAGCTCGTGCTATGTCATTTTTCTGCTCAAAGGTTGCATCCAATTCCAACTTCGGCACGCTTGCCCGAATAACTGAACAGAAATAAGTCCGTTTGTCAAAGACGAAAAGTTGTAATGTCTACAAACATGTACAACAATAGTAGATTCTACTTTCCGATATCAACTAAAGATAAATCTAAAAACGAAGACTAACAAGCACAATGAAGTTCACACTTAAAAAATAACACAAATTATCTTCTGCAACTGGATCTTAGGAAATGATGGCAACAAGTGAACAGTTTCAGAGTTACAGGAGCTTCCTAGACAAACTAGAAACTCGTTAAACATAAAGTGACGAATACAAGAAACAAATTTCTCAGAAGATCTTTCAATGGCTAATACGAAGTTGGCAGTTTACACTATTTGTATCTTAAACACATTTACATCTCCCAACAAAACGGATTTCAAAACATATAAGTCTCGTGATACTTCCTCTTCCTGGTAGTCTAACACATAAAAAAATCAATAAATAATTTACAACAAGAAGCTCTATGGATCACCTGTACGTTTTAGGACAAGTGCTTACCATCAAAAACATACGCTTGGATCTGTTCCCTGGTGTTGCTGAGCTTATAAAAAGCATCAGATGCACTATCAGCCAAGGCACGGTACTGAATCGATGCAACAACAGTCACAAAAACGTTGTCCTGAACATATAGAATACAAATATGTCAATCTACGGTACAAATATATGTTACAAACACTAGAATTGAATACGGTTCGACACAATTGAACAGATAAATAAGAGATGCTGAAAAGTACCTTAGTTTTAGTTTCACAATGAACATCAAGTTGCTGAACACGCAATGAAAGATATCCAGAAATTTGACTTCCAAGACACCATGGCAAGAAATGACATCCAGGTTGCAAAATCTCATCAAATTTCCCAAATGTTTCTTTAATAGCTACAGTTGACTGATCCACTTGAACACAGCATAGTGCTTGCCCCATTTCTTAATCCTAAAACAAAAATCCATGATTAAAAACCTAAAAATCATATCATTCCAACTTCCAAATCCAAAAGTGAAACTCAAAAACAACTAATTACTAAAATTAAACAGATCTGAATCTTCAATGACCAGATAAACATGAAAACCAATACAAAAAAAATCACAGAACATTAACTAAATTCTAAATCTATGGTTCCCAATTCAAAAATCCAATTCCTCATCATCAGATTTATCGAAAAGAACTCAAAAAATTTGTATAGCATCGAAAATGAAATTCGACGAACAAAAATTAGGGTTTATACCTGATTCTGTTAATATTATTACTTCAAGCGGTGATGAAAATGCTTGGCGAATGATAACTCAAAAATTTGTTCATGTGAAAATGTTTATATACTACTGTGGATCAGATCATGTAAGGATAATTTGGTCGTTTTACGCTAACAGACAGTTACTATTAGCGTCTTGACTCTTGACTTTAGTTAGGGCTCGTTTGGTGGCAACGGATATTGGTGTTAAGGCGGCGATGAGCTTATATGGTCCAGTCCACGTCCACGGATAACGTCTGTGGGCTGTACTCTGTCGCTAATTCTTGCACTTTCTGTCCACCCACATTTTAACAACCGGGGTAGTTCCGGGTAAGTTCCGTGAGAATCCGGGGAACGTGCCGGGAAAGTTTCCGGGCGATTTCCATTTTATTACTATATTTCAATCTTTTTGCTATGAGTGCATGAAAATACGAAACGCATTACTATCCTTTTGGGTTCATGACAATCTTTTATTATTTCTTGAGAAGTGAATAGCATATGTTCGATTTTACCGAAGCGACATCCATCCTTGTGAAAAACGGAAAACGGATCATTACAGCACATGTAGTTCTTTTTGCCTTTATTTTTAGTTGATAATGAAAGAATACCCTATTGCTCCCGAGTCTAGACTTATCCGGGCCAAGGGAAAATAAATTATGTAACTAAAGTTATTTGTTTAAGAGTAATAGAAGTACTATTTTAATACTTCGTAATTTTTCTTCCATTGTGAGCATGCTCTTATGTGAAATTTATTTTAAGAGTGTTAATAAAATTTATTATGAATAGGAGTATTTTTTTTCTAAAACATGAAATTTAATTCGCATTTTCTTGACGTGTGAAAAATACCAACACAATATTTTTCGGGGATATAACGTGATGGCATGTTTACTTCAAAGGTTTAGAAGTGTTTCATCTGGGGTTTTCATGTTAACTGGGTACAACGTGCATCATTGAAAGCGCAACTATAAGCATGGAAGTTCAGAAGAGGAAGGAATAGAGGTGGGAAGATACGACTCCTAATCTCCTACTCATCTTTGCAGTCAGCTGGGGGAGAGATAAGTACAAAGATAAATGGCACATGAGTCTCCCAGTCCCTTATTTGCACGGTTTTAATAAATGATGGTGAAGAGTGTAATAATATAACTAAATAGTAATATATATGTGGGAAATATCTGAAGATTGGTTTAGAACAACATCTTTTATGGATTTCTTAACTGTAAGTAATTACGAACTATAATTAACATTTTAGCGTGTAAAGTGATATTTTTCCTTTTTGAGTACAAACTTTAACATTTTCTTCGAGGGGTGAAAAAAATCCGAAGATACAAAATTCTTCTTAGAAACATTTGTTGATATATATAACTTTTGTTAATCGGTGAGTCAGTGTTACTATAATTACTGAATCCAATAAGACTACGAGCTGCCACTAGCAGCAACTCAATTTGGCTAGTGGCCTGGTCCCCCTCTCACTTGGCTTCACATTTCAATAAAGCTTTCATCTTTTTCCGTAGAAGGAAGCGACGGGGAAAAGGGTTTTGTTCACAACCTTCCCAAGGTTTGATGATAATGAGGCCTCCTACTTGGATTCTTCCAAGCTCATTGTTTTTCTTCGTCATTTCTTACATGGAGTGATGGAGATGGAATGAATTACAAGTTTGGAATATTCAGAGTTGAGAGTCCTACAAGAAATTGGTGGGTACACATCATTCACAACCATGAGGCATGAAACAAGACCGAAGACTTTTCTTTTATTATTGAAACAAACACAGCAAACGCGTCGAATGTGGAAAGAAGATTCTAAATCATTGCATAAGCGACATGACAGATTTCACCAGCTAGTACCACAAGAATGTGGCTGCCTGACAAAACGTACGGAAGAGTTATTTAGCTAGTGCCTAGCTATTGCAGTCTGCAGTATATGACCATGTTTAGAGGAATGTCGTAAGAAATCTTCCATTACACCGAGTAAGCATTTGACCTCGTTAACGAGAAGATTCAAATGCTTGTTGACACAGGCTTCGACTACGTTCAAGCCATACTCTCCACTTTATTGCAAAAGGAAGCTTTGTTGGTGGTTTCCCTTTCGTTCTGCTCCATTCCCATAGAGTGCTTTTACATTTTCTTGTGACACCCTGAAATTTGAAGAAAATAGTGCCAAATCTTTCTAATTCCTCGCAATGCACAGAAATATGCAGTTGGGCTCAGCAGTTTTCTTGTGCATGATGCCCATTCGTAGCTATACAAATTGTGGGAGCAACAATTGTGGGAGTGATCTAACTCACCTCTTCATGCATTATCTCTTTGTGGATCAGGTTTGGGAAGCTCTCCCCTTTAATTCTACTTATGTATGAACACTTCACTCCTAGAATAACCTGGTTAATGAATAATCCGCTCACTCCTAAAACAATAAAGAAAACATTGATTGGGCTGGATTCTGTCAATTTTCTTCTGGAGCTATTCACCTCTTTGTTTGGGCTTTCAGGCATATTGTACACACATGACACACTAGTAAATGTTGTTGTTGTACTTTTTCAATGTCAGTACTACATACGGTTACAGATCTTTAGGCTGCATAGTTACACTTTATGTATGAAAAATTCTCAGATGAGGCTACAACGCTGATTTCATATGTACGTAGTTAATGTTTGAAACCCGGAATAGTACACAATCGGAGAATAATGGGTCCAGAAAATCTGCATAAGAGAGGTTCTTCCCTTGCCACCCAAACTAAGTGCATAATGTGCAATGGTGTGTTCAATTAAACTTGTGCCTTTAGAAAGAACGTAATGCCAGTCTTCAATGATAAGAAAAAGGAAATGGGTGTCATAAACTCGGTGAATAACTAGTTTAATTGAAGATGAATAAAGGTAGAAAGTAAACCTGGTAAAACAGTGGCTAGTTGACAAATCTAATTAATCCATGCCCACATTTCCCCCTCACAAGGTTTACTTGTGTTGTCTACCATCTGGAATTGCAATCAGAACTACGGGCTTGGAGGGTCTAATAAAAGGAACATCACACCGGAAATAACCCTTCCTCTCCAGTTGGATTATCTCTCCTTGCTTCAGATTACGAATGTTAGAATCCCCAATCGCCGGAATCTCCTTCTTTGTGCAAGGATTTAGCACATCGATAAAATCTTCATCTTCTTCCAGCTGCAATAACCATAACCATAATAAACAGTATATCAATCAGCATCACATAGTAATTTCAACCAACATTTAAAAAGAAACCAAATAAACAACACAATACCTTCTTCTTTGTGATGAGATAGTCCAACTCGACCAATGACAGACTCACGAGCTCGTCCATTTCAGCTAGCCAGGTAAGCTTCAGTTTGGTGGTCTTGACAGATCCTTCAAGGTGAAGAACTCCGGTCATGTGTGTGACAATCCCATCTTGGTCCTTCTCTATTTCTTTTATTATTGCATTCCCCCAATCCATCAGTGTGATTTCCTCACCTACTGTGATAAGGGAAGCATCAGCATTGTCCAACCAAATTCTCTTAGCGTACGTTGTGGATTTGGTACCAGCACCTTCAAACTTTTTATGCCGAGGTAATATACGGACAAACGGTTTTTCAGGTCCATCAATCAGGGTCAGCATCACACGGCGTTCTTCAAGGACAGCAGTGTGTCTTGCACAAACAGGATCAATTATTTTCTTGTTAATTGTCCACAGTTTGTCCCACTCCATGAGATTGAGATTTTTTGATGCTCCCTACACCAACAAATCAAAATATGAAACAAATCTTAACCTTTGGAAAATAATGTGATATGTATTAATATTCAGTCTCTATCCCCCATCTATGGCAATTTCAGTATAATTCATGGAAAACAGACTCCACCAAACACAAGTTCAGAAATCTTAGTAATAAATGCTTTTACCTGTTCAAGAATGAATTGAATTAAAGCCTCAATTTTCAAGCCTCGACGAACGATTCCTTGCACAGTAGGGAAACGAGGATCATCCCATCCGTCAACCTTACCATTTACAACAAACCAAAGAAGTTTACGCTTGCTAAGAAGCGTATACACCATATTCAACCTGCTAAACTCATAAATTTGAACCCCCCGTAGTCCCATGTCCCCAAGAATTCTGTAATACTGTGCATTGCGATCATGATACTCACTAGAACGGAGTGCATGTGTAATACCTTCAGTCGCATCGACAAATGGACATGCAAAATCATATGTTGGGTATATCTTATACTTGTTACCAATACGATGGTGAGGAACTGGATTGCAACGGTAATAAACAGGATCTCGGAGTGACTTATTTGGGTCCTGCATATCTAACTTACCCCGGAGACAGCATTGCAGACCCCTCTCCGACCCTGCGATCATTTCCTTCCATAATTCCATATTTTTCTCTGGGGTATTACTCCTAGATTGTGATTCAATTCCATCCATCCTTTCTTGCTTCATCTGCTCTCGTGGGGTATCATCAATGTATGCCTTACCTTCACGTATCAACTTCTCAGCCATGTCCATCAACTGAGGGAAGTAGTCAGATGTGTATGTAACAGCATCACCTTTGATACCTAGGGTCTTGATGTCAATCAGTAGACTTTCCACAAACTCATTGCTCTCTTTGGAAGGATTTGTGTCATCAAAACGGATAATTATTCGACCATTATATCTCTGTGCAAAGTATAGGTTGAGGAGTGCTGCTTTCGCGTGCCCAATATGAAGATACCCACTGGGCTCTGGGGCAAATCGTAAGCATACTTCTCCAACTTTAGCATCAGGAAGGTCCACTTCGAAAGTAGCCCGATTAACAGCTTTCTCCTTATCGTTAGTCTCTGTATTTGTCGCCTTAACATTCTGTTCTTTTTCCTTTGCCTTGATCACAGCTTGTTTTCCTACCCCTCGTTTCCCAACATATGCTGATAAAACCTCATCAAGCGACTCCTTAAACTCTTCTGCTATCGAATTGAACCAACGAATTAAATTCGTGTACTTCTTTGACGACTTCCTTATACTCTCCCATCTTTGTCCACTGCCTGTAATAGACAACATAATAGACTATAAAGATAAACATATCATATCACTTCAATAAAAAGAAGATAAAAGAAAAAACAAGCTGTAACCAAATATGTAAACCTAGGCATGAATTATTCACCTGCAAGACCTGACCAAATTGCAATATCTGCAACTGACAAATTATGATCAACCAAAAAAGTCCGCATAGACAGATGACTATCTACATGCTTGCATGAGTTCTCAAATTCAGAACCTACTGATAAGACACAGCTATACTCTAACCACTCGTCAATCTGAAACACAAGAGACCGAGAGCAATTAGAAACATCAATTAATGGCAACAATCTGTATTCTGGAAATCAGAAGAATAATTCTACGCAATGAAGTAGTACTACCTGGCCAGATTCCAATGCATTTTGTCCATAAAAGTTAGGTAATGATGATACACGACCAACATAGCGCAACAGTACATTAGTTCCTTGCAATTTCAATCTGGAACACCATATAAGGTAAAGAAAAATCACTATATTAACTATGGATGAACTGAAAATTACTAAAGAAGAGATAACAAATTAAACTTGCGGAAAATTAGAACACCACATGTATAGTTTCTCTGTTTCTGTCAATTATGTATCTCCTAAGAATCAATGCATTCAATTAGCCCAATCAACCATTACCGAAGTAAAGATGGACTAAGCACGGACATGTTAATGGATACCCAAGAAGAGACAGTCAGACAGATAGCTATACATTTCCCACAAATTTTTTCAAAACCTAAAACACAATTCAACTGTCTCCATAAAAACTAGATCCATGCAATTAAGAAACCAAGAATTTAGGCCATCGACAATAGGGCGATGTTTGTACAGTTTGAGCAATTTAAATACCCGTTGTTTAAATTTGAAGGCATATACAATAATTAAGATAAAGATGTAGTAAAAACAGGAGAGTTGAGATTTACCCAGAAGAAGAGAAGATGAAACATGGATTAGAACCAGAAGGAAGACTTGAATCCGCTAAGACAGCAATGTTAGAGATTTTAGCAGCAGCGATGACTGAAAGTGGTGGATTATCAGCCGGGAACAGTAACTTCATATTCTCCTCCTTCATCTCTTCAAACTCCTAAAACCCAAATAAGAGTTAGCTGCTACTTATAAAAACGTGAACAAGAGTGTAGATTTGTGATCAAAGTAGTCAATCTCGAATCTCGGTCTCGTCTCGGCCGGGACCTTGGCACCGATATCTCGGGGAAATTCTAGGTGAAATCTCTGAATAACCCCCGAATCTTGTATCCAAATTTTACTAGGAGTGTCTGATAATGTTTCTTCATTTGATACATGTTAATGTTAAAGCTAATGCAAATATAATATAAGAACAGAAATTTCAAGAAAAGAAACAACCATACTTGTCTTTTTAAGTTCAAAGTTCAAATACAAGAGAATAAACATTGTCCGCAAAGTTCCTATAACTATGATTAAACAACAAGCATATTACAATTCTAATCTATCCAGAATCAATATCAAGAGAATCATTATAGACATCATCGTCTAGAGTAACTCCACAAGTCCCGTCACCACCAAGTAGTCCTTGATCAGTATCACTCTCAACTATAAAGCACAGTCTAATAATATCATTATCATCCATAATCTACACTCTACAATAACTATTCAATGAGGAATATTAGCAAACACTTGTTGAGCATGAAAACCCCAAATTTATCACATTTTCATGACATGCATACATACTGATTTGTCCAATTTCTTATACATTTTAAGAAAGTAAAACCAACCCTTAGACTATACTAGGAGTATTGAGTAGCAGATGAAGGATTCAATTAAAAGGAAAAGAAAAAAAAGAAATAGTTGCAGAGAAAGTAATTCTATATTAAAAGAGAGAGATGATTAAAGGAGTTCAACTGACCTCTATTACTGCTGTAGAATACAATTACACTGAAGTACTATCGTTCTGAGCATGTAAATCTACAGGCGGACGTGATGAACAAGTGAAGAGAAAGTGAAATTTAGGTTATAAGTATGAAATTTGGGAGTTGGTTCTGCCTTTGTTTTACTATAACTTTACCACACCCAAATGCCCATATTACCCTATACTCGGTGACCCGTCTCGGCCGAGATACGGGCGAAATTGCCTCGATCTCGGCCATCTCGGCCCAGATTGACTGCGAAAAATGCAGATGAAAGAAACAATAGCATGTACTAGAGTTCACTTCAGTTCTAGCAACGTTGGCCAAAATATCTGCTACAGATTTACGCTTGCTGTTTATATAGTTACATTTCCATCTACCAAAAGAATTCAAAAGAAATTTCACATCCTCGATAATGTTACAATAAGCCTGCCAAGCTACTTCTTTGCTTCCAGTCCCACCACAGCCTTCATTACTAGCCCAAGAAACAGATTCATGTGGCGGTATGCGTTCTGTATGTTCAGCATTTAGGACTCCAAACTCATCCAGTTTACAGACTCCAAATGACCACTATATCTAAAAGGGATGAATCTGTTTTATATACTTTATGTAACAGTAGAAACAAGAAGGCGAGTAAACTGAAGCAGAAAGAGGAGGTCCTTTCATGTCTTTTTGTCAATTGGCTTTTGCTTTGGTGATGGATGGTGCTGATAGCGATAAGGAGATGTATGTGTACCATTCGGCATGGTGAGGCTTCTCATCGGTGGGCCCTTCTTTTGAGTAGAGCCTCCTACCTGTGATCGGCTAGCACTTTTACTGCTCAAGCTGAGACCGGATCCTGTTCTTTCTAGTTGCATGTTTTGGAAGTAGTACGAGGAGCTAGCCATGTCCTTGAGATTCAGTAATGGTTTTAGGACTTCAACAACTTCACTCATAAGAGGTCTAGCTTTCGGATCCCGGCTAAGACAGTGGGCTGCAAGTTGAGCAGTTTTTTGTGCACCTTTTATGGAGAAGTGACCTTCAAGACGGGGGTCTATTAGCTTGTAAAAACGCCGCCTTTCCCCAAGATGTGGCCTGGCCCATTCCACTAGGTTGTGTTCTCCATTTGGCCGGTTTTTGTCCATAGATCTTCTGCCAGTCAGCATCTCAAGTAAGACTACGCCGAAGCTGTACACATCACTCCTTGACGTCAAATGACCTAAGATAGAGAAAGATTTGTATAAATAGATCAGAGAGTAAAACAGGTGGAAGTAAAGAATACAGCTTAATCCATGAGTTTGCATTCATCTACATATGCTAGCTTGAACTTGAGAAGTTGATAATGCAGAGTGCAACATAAATCCATATTAACAGGTCAAAATACCACAGAGTACGGTGATATGGTTCCAGTTTTAAGTGTTCAAAAGTAACAGGAGACATTTGTATATTGTCAATATATGAACTCTCAAATGAAAGCCAAGAAAGGGGTCACTGGACTCTTCCTCGTATTTGTCAGCGTTCAGACACTTAATTGTGGAAGAGTTCTTCCCGTGTGGGCCTTGAGTACTGGGAAATTCCCTATATTTCATCATTTTATACACCTCATCTAAGACTATGTTATTGGCACACTAATAGCAAACATAATGTTGTAAAATTGATTGAGTGAAGTGCCTAATGTACTCTAACTGAAGGAGTTAAGACTACGGATCTGGAGGACATTAACATCAATTACCCTCGATTGACCAGTATATAATAACATCAACAAGAGTAAAGGTAGAATTTACACCCAAGTGTAGTTACCTAATATGAGAGCTAGAGTACGGATCTGAAATGAAGGAACTTTTTCATCATAAGCTAGTTCAAATGTTTACATATAAATGTACACTTGTGAATTACTCAGTTATTAACAAAAACCGGTATTACAACAACCCACAAGTAATAAAAATTACCACCACAAGCACTTTCAGATTTTGATGACAATGTAGGCCACTAGTTTTAAAAGCATTATACAGTTGTTACCGCAATGCTGGAACAGTAACATCAAAGCACAGGCAATAAAGAAAATATGAAGAAACAAAGATTCGATGTAGTAGGCATGAGATATAGTCATTATTTTGTTTTTCCTAAACAAGAAACTAGTTTCTTTTTATTAATGGATGTGGAAACATATAAAGCATGATCTTAAAGCATCTTATGTTGTTCAAGCTTGCTGCAAATGAGATTATACACTGGAAACAAGAACTAAGATGAGCTGACATTTAAGGAAAAACCAAATTGTACCTAAAGTAGGTCGGATTTAACTTATGTACCTGTCATTACATACTCCGGTGCTGCATAGCCATATGTTCCCATAACTCTAGTAGATACATGAGTTTTATCTCCTTCAGGACCATCCTTAGCAAGTCCAAAATCGGAAAGCTTGGCGTTGTAATCCTGGAGTAGAATGTTATTAGAAACAAAATATATTTCTAAATTGAGTAAAAATGGTAATTTAATGCTGCATGGTCTTCTTATATTACCGCATCTAATAAGATGTTGGATGTTTTAAAATCTCGGTAGATAACTGGTCTTTCGGCTTCTTCATGAAGAAACGCAAGTCCCTTTGCAGCACCATGTGCTATTTTCATTCTAATGGACCACGGTAGAGGCAGGGACCCTTCTGCATATAAAATGGTTGTTACCAGAGGACATTAAACACAGATGTTCTACATGAGAATGTATCATTAAGAGAGTCATTAATTACGAATTAGACAATGTCAACAGAAGGCCCCTTAAGGAATTTCCCGAGAGCCAAATCCTAATATCTCGGTTTCACATATTGGCCTGACCAACAAATTACCAATTTACCATGGGAAAAAAAAAAAGTGTTTCAAGGTAAATTTGCAGATATCTTCCGTTTCAAGAGGTTGTAAACAACTACATCCAAATTTCATACTGAAGCACACATTCCTTTTTCGGGTCAACGGACTATATCAACATATACCGAACATAAATATAATAAAACAAAAAAGGGCAGTTACATACTCCTAAAAAGATGGTTCTCCAAGCTTCCACGAGGCATAAACTCATATACTAGTAGCCTCTGATCGTCTTCAATGCAGTAACCAATTAACTTGACTAAATTAGGATGGAGAAGGTCACCAAGAAAATTAACCTCGGCCTACAAACACAATAGACAGTTACGTAAATATTCCACCTGCATGATAAACTTGACACCAGACAGCACTTAAATTCTCAAAATAATTACGGTGACACTGACAGATGAGAAAAAATTCGTACCAGCCACTCTCTATGACCTTGAAGTCCATCATGATTGAGAGTTTTAACTGCAACAGTAAGGCCTGTACCAGGTTTCACCGGAGCCGTTCCATTCTCCTCAATCCACCCCTTGAATACACAACCAAATCCTCCCTCTCCAAGAAGACTCTCGGGCCTAAAATTCCTTGTAGCTGACTTAAGATCACTGAATGCAAATTTTCGAAGCTGGGAAGCAATTCTCAGTTCCTCGCTTATCTGGGAAGTAGATGGGTTACTTTCTACACTACCAGTTGTAGTTGTAGAAGACCCAATTGTGGCAACTGGCTGTCCTTTGCTGGTATCATTCGTTGATTTACTATCCGCTGTTCCCCATGCATAAAACGACAAGTTAGAACCTTTGTTTTTTATCTAATCCATCAGATATCTAATTCTCTACATTATCAACTAAAACCCGCCACAACGCAATAATTGCCAACGGGAATATCGACACAACGAGCATAATAAATACCGTATCTAGCTGAAATTCCCAAACATACTACCCTCAACCCTCATATCTAGTTCTCTACATTATCAACTAAACCCCGCCACAATGCAATAGTTGCCAACGGGAATATCAACACAGACAGCATCATAAACACTGTATCTAGCTACAATTCCCAAACATACTACAGATGAAACACAGAATTTCTCTGCAGAATCAAATCAAAAAAAAAAAAACTTCAGAAACATACAATGCAATCAACTAAGCACTTGTATTTCATAGATCCACATCCAAAACCTCCAAATTCATCATCAAAATTCCAGACATCAACAACATGTAAGCCAATTCATCGATCTAATTTAGTGATTCCGGAGTCTTGTCTCATCGTAAAGATGAAGACAAAAAACAGTTGACATCCATCCATCCACATATAACAAAATCTACTACAATAAAATATTCACATTCGAATTCTACAAACTTTTGGAACAGTAGAGAAAATGAAAAGATTACTCACCGTAACGAATACTAGCTCCACTCATGGACGTATCAACTTTAGATTTTGAAGAAACACAGCTACTTCCCATAAAACTAAACCTAATACTCCAACACCCAGTATTAATCTCCTCCTCCTCCTCATCTTTCTTCTTCTTCTTACTTCCTTTTGTTGTCACATCCTTCCTCCATGTCTCCACTTCAATAGCTCCTGCAGCTGTTTCAGGAGGTCCTAATCCCATTTTCAAACAAATACCCTAAAAACACAACAATCAAATGCCCATTTCAACAATTACTACTTTATTCCTCCCCCACCCCCCCTCTTGGAATTTCTCAAAACCCTAAATGATCCAACAACAAAAGTCCAACAGAATTTGGAAAAAAAAGAAAAGAAAATGACCCTTCCTCTAAACTTGACCAAGAAATGTGCAAATGATATGATTCTTAGTTTGCTAATGAAAACAAACTACATTTATAAAAAAGGGTATCTTCATTAAGAACTTATTGATTGAAGTGTGAGGAGGAGGAGTGAAGAAGAAGAACAAAAAGGAATTCTAATTCTAAATTCTAATTCCATAGAGAGAGAAAAAAGAGGGTTCATGGTCTTTAAAGTTATGAGTGAGAAACTGAAAAACAGACAGAGGAGTAAATAAGAGACTGCTTTTCTTTTTCCTTTTTGGTTACATCAATTTTTAGATACGTTATTTGATATACACCGTCCATGTAAGTAATATTTTGAAAGTTGTTGTAGTGTACGGCTTGGATTTTATTATGATATCATGACTGATGTTGTTTTTGGTAGGGAAGTTTGTGTTGGGGGTAGTTTGGGTAGGGAGATTGGAGTAGGGGGTGAGTTTGGTAAAAGGGTTAAAGGAAGTGAGTTTAAGAAGTTGTCTTCCCTAGGAAATAGAGGTTCCAAATTGTCGGATGGATGTCTTTGAGATACAAATATTTGTGAATCTCAAGAATGTTTCTTATGCTACTAGAAATCAAATATCGGATCCTTCTTCTTCCGTTACTTTGTTAACTGAATTCAGAGATGTTTCTTTCTTTGGGTGCCGCTCAGAACATGAATACTGTGGGCGTTGCCAAAATTGCAGCATTTGTAAAGTAACGAAATAGTTCTGTTATCCTCATCAGATGAAACATGGGTATTCACCCAATATCTTTTGTTTTAATGAATCTTAGCATCATCCATAGACAACAAAATATGAATGCTTTCGATTTAGCACTATTTGTAAAAACAATGCTGGCAGGTTAAGTGGCATTTTTGCTACCAATGCCAACACAAACTCTATGTTCGGGTCTTAAGTACCTTCTAGGCCTAAGCTTTTTTTTATTAAAAAAAAAAGAAGTTATCCTCATCAGATAAATATGAAATGGTTTGTTGTGATGTTGTTAGATAAAAAATACACGAACAGCAAACAAATTATAACAAGAAAATCTATTACTTGGGTGCGGCTTAGAATATAAATATTGAAATGGTTGTTGTGATGTTGTTTGGATGCGGCTCAAAACATAGATACTGAAATGGCTTGTTGTGTTGTTGCTTGATACTTGAACAGCGAGCAAATTATAAATTGTTTGTTATATCGTTGGTTTATAAAAAAAAAAATGCTCGAACATTATAAGAAGAAAAGATTTTTGCATGATGCAATATAAAACTGTTATGTTTATGACTTTTCTTAAATATAGCCCCCACATTTATTAACCATAGCCCATTTAAATAAGTGTTTAATCTAACCAAACGGACTTTTAAAATCATTCCACATAACCCACAAAATTATATATAATTTTTATACATAGCCCAAAGTCTTATCATTAAAAATAATCTTTAAGATATGTTTTTTTTTTCTCAACCATCATTACACTAAGATTGATTGAGGGTATTGATTATTCTTCAAAAACATTAATTATGTCAAATATCTTACATAAATTTAACCAAATAATTAGTTGTTTTTTTTTGTTGTTGTTGATGTTAATTTAAGGATTTATTGATTATGTTCATGGATAACTAGGAAATGGTCATAGGAAAAGAACAAAATCTTAATTTATTCCATTTCGATTGGTGTTGTTATGGAGTTTTTTAAGAGAACAATTAGAATATACGTCCCGATCAATTTTAATGTAATCATGATTAAGAAAAAATCATAATTATAAAAAGGTATGAGGTTTGTGTCCATGATAGTAAGGGCTATCAGACGGACATCATTTAATGGGGACCCTGATCCGAAGGTCGGGAAGCTCCATATTGGTTTTTACATTGGACGGTCAGGAAAAAGGTATGAGGTTTGTGTCCATGATAGTCAGGGCTATCAGACGGACATCATTTAATGGGGACCCTGATCCGAAGGTCGGGAAGCTCCGGATTGGTTTTTACATTGTACGGTCAGGAAAACTTTCGGTATTGTTAAGTGGGTCCCGTGTGGGTGAAAACTTTTGGATTTGGTTACACGGATATATACGATGCAAAGAAAAACTGTGTGTTCATCGTTTTGGATCTTTTTGTACCCTAAACCTCTCTCCCTCTCTCTGTGTTCCCCAGTTTCGGCGGCACACAAGAAAAAAATAAATCAACAGTTTACATTGGTGCTACTACCAACCCCATGGAAGATTTGAAGGTTCAGCTCGATTGCGATTCCGCTATTATAACCAAGTTCATAGACGAAACAATTCCATCCATTAAAGAAGTAACCAGCAACATACCTCAAGATTTGGAGGTATATATCTTACTATCTGTTTTAAAACCCTAATTTTTTCGTTATCAATAAAAATCAGTTTAGGTAACTGCATTTTTTTTTTTTTTGAAAAATAGGTTTGTTCTGATTTCACACAATTTATAGCAAGAAAAATTTAACTTGAGCGGAGATACCAGGGAAGAAAGTGATTTTGCTGTCATCGATTGTGGATGATCAACAGAGCCGAATGAAGAGATTTCACACAAATTATTCAGGTACAGGTTGATGTCGTTCGAGCAAATTTTACACAAATTATCCTCTTCATGAAAAAAAACCTATATTTTGAATTTTGATTTTTTGTTTTCGAGACAAACCCAAATAGTAATTCAGGTACAACTCAATTTCCCCTACAGGAAAAACCCTAATTCTGAATTTTGATTTGTTGTTTTTGAGAAAAACCCAAAATTTACTATTTGGGTTTGTAATTCCAGGGTTTTGAAATTCTGGGTTTGTTTGTTGCATGTGTATTTGATTTCTTTGTAGGCATGTTCGTCATTGTTTATTTTTGGTATAAAAAAATCTGTTGAAATTTGTTGAAATTTGTAAGGCTGCTAGGATTGGTTGTAGGAGACAGCGAAAACACTTGCAAAGCCACTTGCTGAGAAAAGAGTTTGGAAGAATTAGAAACACAAAATCTAAAAATTGTGTATTACTCTCTGTCTCTGTTGGTGTTGGTGGTACCATATGGACTTCTTTGCTTTATATTTATAGCAATACTTAGGATGGTCTCAGGTGATGATGGATCGATCTTCTCAAATTTGGCTAAGTTGTTGCTGTAATTGTGGATGGCACAAATTACTCTCTACGATTCATGAAGCAAATATTGAACTTGGAATTGGCTTTGCTCTGTATTGTAAGGCAAATAATTGTGACTACCGTGTTGCCTTCAAGGTACTTAATTGGTTTCCTACTAGATGATACTTAAACTGATTTAGTTGCTTGAGTGATATTACCCAGTATCTGAATTCAATGTGTCATATATATACGAGCCCATGAATGATTTTTTTTGTTGCGTTGCAGATTTTAATACCTATAAAGTTAGTATGTTCCCTGGAACAACACACATATAGATGTATCAGAATTTACTGTTTTGGAGAAGGCAATGAGGTGGTCTTTCATAAGTTCCTTCACACTGATACATGTTATGGAGGTTTCTTTGGAGTTCTTTCTTTAATGATTTATTGAGCAAGGCCATTTGGTATGTGAGAATTGCTGGTGGAACTGGCACTAGAATTAGTTGAGGTTACACTGATGTTAATAATACCACGCTGCTTGACGAATTAACAGTTGGTATATGAGAATTTAGTTATCCTCTTCCCAAGTGCCTAGACTTTTTGATGGTAACCAATTTGTCCTCTATGCTACTCATATAGATTCATTGTGATAAAGGAGATATTGAATTTCAAACTATGTTAAATGCCTAATAGCTGAAAATTACTTTTCTTGGTATTTTTTGCAGGGTCTTGAGGGTATGGCATGTATGAGCTTCTTAAATTGTTTATGTATGAGTAGTCTTACCTGGGACTTAAATTGTTGTGGTGGTTATAGGTAGTAATTGCTCATAAATTCTTTAGATTGATTATTTTATTTCTTTCTTAGTTTTTGATGGTAGTAATACTTCAATGAGTTCATCCTCTATGTGACTCAATTTTACTGTACTTAGCTAATGGGTCTTCTTAGATTTGTTGGATAACATGGTGAACCCTTCGTTTATGTTTTGCTTTTGGAGGAACATTGAAATTGTTTTATGAGTTTGTGCTACATAAGTGTTAATTTTTTGATAATTGAACTATCAAGTTTTTGATAATTAAACTATGAAGTTACGGCTTATGGTGCAGACCCAGTGTACAGGAAAAACATATAGCACGAAAGCTTTGCAGCAAGCATTTCTTGATGCTATTAATGCAGCAACAACAATGGAAACTGTAAATTATAAAGTTAATGAGTTTTAATGCAAGGAATCGCTCATCAAATTAACCTCGGAAGGAAGTTCATATATCATCAACAGTCTTAGATTTTCCACCCGTAGGAGGAAACTTAGTGGTACATTTCTATATGCCAAATTCACTTGCAAGGAAACGTCTAATGCAAAGGTTCTTTGATATTTTGCTAATAATAACACTTTTGGTTTAACAGATTCATGGAGGATCATTACGGGCATCTGATAGACATCTAAAAGATGGATTCCTAATCCAGCTTCCCGCATTGTCTTCGCCTATGAAAACACACGGGCATACTAGGGCTGTCAATGGATACCACTTCATACTCACTGACATCACTCTTATCATTCATTTATTTTTAGTTGTAATTTTAAATTGTTATAGTACAAAAGTAGTATTTAGAATTCTTTTGAAACATGTAGAATTGAGAAAAGGAAGCGATAGCAAGACATATCCATATCTCTTGGTGCATTATTTGTCAGTCGAGGTGATTTTTAAGTTTATTCATTGATTGCTTCCTATTCATTTTTTTCCCTTCGTTTGGTGTTATTATAGTTCCCAAGCCACCATTCGTAAGGCGAAGTGTGATGTACCGTTCCAAATCAAGGCACAGAATCGATATTTATTCGGAAGAAGACAACATTGTAAGTGTATATTAGCTTATGCTAAATTTAGCAATTGCTTTCAAAAATTAATTCAAATAGGGCACTAATGCTTTTGTCGTATATGTAGGGCAAGACATCCACTTGCATAAGAAAGAAACCATTGTTAATTTAAACGATTGCCCCTTTTCTATTAGTTTCATCTTATACTCATATGTTGTATCCCCGTTTCTTATATTTTAATTTTTTTTTTATAACTTCTTTATCGAGTTTCTTCTTCACCATATATGTTTCGATATATATTGAAATAGTTATAGACTTTTTGTTTTTGAGATATACCCTAATACCCTTAAAAAGTATATGCATAGTAAATGTTTTCTCTTTTCATTTGTATCGAAGCTAGAACTGTTAGGAGGTTTTGTGAAACTTTTCTAGGAGAAAGATTAGCCAAAAGGTATAATCACTTACGACATTTTCAAGTATTTTGTTGGCTTACTTAGGTATGGCAAATCTTGACGCCTTGGAATTATAGACCATTGTTAATTGGTATATCGGTGCAAAACCTTTTTTTTTTCGTTGTTGGTGCTTATTTAATGTAGCTTCGCGCGGTGGGAGTAAATCGGCAATGTTCATATGCATTATGCTAGGATAATTGCATTCTTGCACGTCGTATATCGAGTGCATAACAGAGGAAAGCTAGCAAGAAAAGTTAGTTTCAGGCAAGTCTAATTCTTACTTTTCAGTGGCAATGATCATGATGGAATATAACATCGTTTAATGTCGACAGATGTGTTCATGGGAGACCCAGATGGATTTGTGTTTAGCTTCCCCATGATATAGCACGGTAAGAATTCCTCATAGACATACGAACTGCCGATCAAAAAAAAAAAAGACATACAAACTGCAGTTTTTTTTTTTATAATTTGATTGTATTATCACTCGATAAAGATGTAGATGTGATTCTATTATCAACTTTCTGTTAAGCATGAAACTGCTTGAATTTTTTTTAGCAGGCTTTATATAATCGGGTCACTCGAGGAAGATGTAGATGTATACTACATCAACGACGACGAATTTTTCGGCGATCAGGGGGATTAATTCAATAACTTCACTATAATCTGTTTCAAATTTACGGGATTTGTCTTCGAATTCTTAATCTTTATAACGCGGATATAAACATCAATTTATTTTTTTAATACTTAAGCGTTATAACCCTGTCTCCACAAAAACGATTCCATAGAAATCATGATTACATTGTTGATTCTTTTCTTCAGGGTTTTCACATCATGATTTATGAGGCAAATCAGAATCAGAACAAGGTATTCATCATGATTTATGAGGCAAATCAGAATCAGAACAAGTTATTCAACTTTCTCAAAGCGTGCACAAGCTTCAAACTACGAGCCATGGTGTAGAAAAAAAGAGTAGGTGAGCGATTCGTTCGTAATTAGAATTTGGAAACCTCTCTCGGTTTATTATCTGCTCTTAGTTCTCTCGAGAATTCAAGCCCAGTAAATTCTTCTTATAGATTTTATCCTCGTCGCCGACTCCATGTATTTTCTTGATCGACTCCAATAATCCCCATACAAAACTCTCATGCTGGTGCCTAATATACCTGAATCTCCTCTCCTGCCTCATCTCTTTGTTTGGACCTTTTTCAAATTTGTCCTAAACAGGTGGAGTGGAGAATGACCTAGGTTTTCTATTAAGTGTCGTCACACAGTCTCTAACCTTTCAGGATGAAATGTTGCTACAGATTGAAAATAACACCAGCTAATTAAGCTCTTTATACTTCTGAAATTGAGTTTTTACTTGGTTTTGGTATTACCCAGTTGGGGATATAGATATGCTAGATAAGTTGATTGACTATTTGTGAACCAGACAGTTCATGCTGCTGCTCAATATGGGAAAACAAGATTCTTAAACCACATTATGAACCCCATCGAATGAGTAAAGGACAGGAGCAAACATGCAACTTCACTAAACGATAATAATTTGTTTTTTATAGAAAAAATTAGGTTTTAATTTATTTGGAGATTTCGATTATCTGTTATGGGGAGACCAATCTGCTTGCGAATCAGCTATGATTTGCATCATGTGACAGGCTTAACAGAGTAGTTTATAGATATGATTGTAGTTGTGGAAGTTTATCCTTGGGTTCCAGTAGATTTTGATGATTTTGTTGTTATTTTGGGTTGCCATTACTTTCAAAAGGTCCAAGAACTAGCTAGGTTGCGGAAAAGTACACATGATTATCTTTACAACTGCAAATGTTTACTTCCATCATCATCAAAGCAACTATGGTTGAACTTCTGTCTTGAAGACTTACTGAACTTGCATTCATTTTTGCATCCTCCATGTAACTTCGTGTCCACTCTTTTTTTCAACGTATGATTTACGATGTATCTGAATTTATTTGGTGGTATCGAATCTTTATCAACATCTCTAATTTTCACTAGGTATATTGTTGTTTTTTGTTTTGCCATTGAGAGTTTCAAATGATATTATACAATTTCCCGGTCATTTCTTATTTTAATGCTTCTTAATAGTTTGAATGTTATGTTCAGACTTCTAGAAGCGAATAATAGACCCTTCACTCATATCAATTTGCATTACTATTAACATTTTTTTTTCTTTCGGTCTTTGCAGTCCATACTACTGCTAGGTTCGCCAATGATGTAATAAGTTATTTTCATTTGTATGCAGATTGAATGCTGAAGTTGATTTTGAGATTCCAGTGGATGATAAACATGGATGTTTCATTTTGAAGCTTAAGAGGGAAACTGTTGATAGGGAACCTCTTGGCTCAATTGGTCGACTAATATATACCATTATTACAAACAGAAATGCCTATTTATAGTACCCGAAGGTCAGCGCCTCAGGTTGGTAACTTATAAACAGAACCACGGATATCCGAAAGTGCTTAAAGTGAGTTCTATCATTTAGAATTTAGATGGATATCCAAAAGTGCTTGAAGTGAGGGACTACGTAATATCAATAACATCGACAAGATTGCCACTTTGCCATCTTTTGAACCAAAGATCTCAAGTTTCCATTTGGATGCGTTCCATTTTAATTGTTGGACTCTTATCTGTATGTTTAGCCTATGAGAACATCAAATATACGGCATCTACATTTCTTAAACAAAATGTAGGTTGCGAGAACGAAAACTGCTTTGGCATACGACATGAAAAAGCATATTAGTAATATTTTATAGTATTTCGGCCGAACATACCAATCGAAAAACCATGTTTTGAATACCAAAATCTACGCAACGAATGACACTAATCAGAGGTTGAGCCGGGGCCGTAGGCCCCGGTGATACCTAGTTATTTTAGAAAAATTAAGAATTAGTAGAATTTATTTTGTTTTGGGGAAAAATAAGATTAGGGTTTATTGGGCCGAGCCCAATGGGCCCGTAGGGAGGGAGTCCCTTTTATGGCCACTTTTTTGTCAAATGAAACCTAACAAAATTGAACAATTTGATAAAATTCAGTCCGGAAATTTTTGGTTACTTTTTCATCCGACGGAAGTATCCCTCAATGTTCAAAAGTAAATACCATCAGCACCACTAACAAAACCACCGTAAGGAGCTCCACCACAGAACCACCATCGCCGCCGCCGCCGCCATTTACCATCACCGACACCACCACCACCATCACTACTACTACAACCACCACCTCAACAGCACCGTTTTTACAGAGACCCATTTAATAAACCAAAATTAAAAAAATTCTAAATACATCATTAGCACCACCTTTGTATCACCAGCAAAGTTCATGAAAAAACAAAAATTCTCCTCACCTACCACCACCTCCGCCGCAACAGAACCACCCACACCATTACTACCACCATCAACACCACCTTAGCCACCGCCACCAAAATCAAAATCTCATGTGATCTTCAACAACCCTCCCGTAGCTTCTAACAACACCATCACCACCGTTACAGTAAAACACCACCACCATCGTGACCAGTAACATCGTCACCGCCGCCACTTTTCTTCTAAAAACACCATCACCACCATTACAACAGCGCCGCCATCACAAAATCATAATCAAATCATCATATACAAATCATACAGCAGATACATCAAATTATCAATATTTACAAATTACAGACAAACCATCATCAACTTCCTCCGCCTGAAGCACCACCTCCTTCTTCAATGTCAGTTAGAATAAACCCAAAATTGAGATGTACACACCGCTACGATTCTCAAATTTCCATCATTTGAACAACGTTTATCATTTAACAAGATCTAGGAAAGCATAGTAATCAATTCATTTTATGTGAGAGAGGGTGAGGGGGAAATAATTTGAAAGGGAAAGCGGCAGAACAGTTGAAGCCTTCAAAGGAATATTAGGGTTTCTAGCTAGAAGTTTTGCAGACCGTAGGATTTAGATTGGTCTTCTTTCATGTGACACGTAGTACTATTATTTTCTTTTGAAGCACACGTGTAGTATTGTACCACGACCACAAAACTATCATTTTTTTTAGGGTTCTCTTATCTTGTATACGGGTATACAAGATAAGCCCCCATTATTTTCTCGGTTATACAACATTTAGCATCGGAATTGTAAGCTTTATGTAAACTTTGATATCTAAAAACTCGCTCCAGTAACTACCGCATTTTTTCCATCAAGTACCCTTGTTGTTTAAACATTATTTTTATTATTTTTTTCCCACAGACCCCACGTGAGACTGTACGGTCACGATTTAGGAATTTCTTTTAACCCATCTCTCTTCTCTGTTCACATCTGTTATCGGTTTGACTCCATTAAAATCAAATCATTTTTTTTTTTGCTTGAAAAATCAATAGTTTAGGATCCAATTGTACTTTAGAACAAACCGATAACATGACGTTTAACCAATTTCCATTCAAATCCATTTTGTTCACAAACCAAGATCTATCTTTAATTCTTGATAAAACCCTAAGAAAAATTAGAGAATTAATGACTGCAATTCTTCTTCATCTTCTATTAGCATCATTTCGTTCAACCTTTTGGGAAAAACTTATAATGAAAAAATAATCTGTGTATTGATTTGTTATTATTGGAAAGCTAAACTTGATTATGTTTGATTAATCAAGATTAGAAGATTCTGGAGAATTGTGGACTTGTCTATACAAGTCGGTCACTAGATAAGCCAGAGATTTCAAAGTAATGTTGAAGTTTGTAATTTAGACTAAAAGATACCTAGAAATATCTAGAGTCAGTACATTAGAAATGTCTAGAAAAGTGTTAGTCAAAGTCCGTAAGGACATGTGAAAGAAATGCGAATAGATGGAGTCTTCTAGAGTAGGCCATACCTTAGAGAGTTATAGAGAGTTCAAGAGGCAAGGATGTCGGTCCATCAAGGCCTATAAATAGGCATTAGTTGTGATGTTTAGACTTGTAATGGAGTGAAATCTCAAAGTGAGGTATAGGTAGAGTGAGCGTGTAGTTGAGCAACAACTATTTGAGTGAAATCCCGTAGTGGGTAGTAAAGGTGAGAAAGTGAGTCTTTGTAAGAGAAGTAAGGTCTTGTACGACCCAAAGTTTGAAAAGTAATAGAAATTCATTTCCCATTTAACCTTTGATCTCAAATTCAATACCCATTTAGCCATTAACCCAAAATCATTTCCAACAAAGTGGTATCAGAGCTCATAAGATCCTAATGGCTGGTGAGATGTTTCCGTTTCATGTTCCTAAACTCACTAAAGACAACTATGAGAATTGGAGCATACAAATGAAGGCGTTATTAGGCTCGCAAGATGCATGGGAGATAATAGAAAAAGTTTATGTCGAACCGGAAGATGAAGCGGCGCTTCCGCAAAATGAAAAAGATGCGTTGCGAATTTCGAGAAGGAGAGACAAAAAGGCTCTCTACCTCATCTATAAAGGTATGGACGAGTCGTCGTTCGAGAAGATATCAAGAGCCGCTAATGCAAAGCAAGCATGGGAGATTTTGCAAAATTCCTACAAAGGCGTGGATAAAGTGAAGAAGGTGCGGTTGCAAACTCTAAGAGGTGAGTTTGAATCTCTCTCCATGAAAGTGTCCGAATTAATATCGGATTATTTTTCAAGAGTTTTAGTTGTCGTCAATCAACTAAGAAGAAATGGTGAGGTCATGAGTGATAGTCGTGTGATCGAAAAAATATTAGGTCACTTGATCCAAAATTTGACTATATCGTCGTCGCAATTGAGGAGTCCAAAGACGTCGAATCCATGACCGTGGACGAGCTCATGGGATCATTACAATCCCATGAAGAAAGAATGATAAAGAGAAGTAAATAGGGAGCAGTAGAACAAATTCTACAAGCGAAGCTCACTTTGAAAGACAAAGGAGATAGCTCTAGTAGTAATGCTAGAGGAAGAGGACGCGGCTACTACGGCGGAAGAGGAAGAGGCAAGCAGAATGACGATGATCAGAGGGGCCAGTGGTCAAGCTCCATAAGAGGTCGTGGTAAAGGAGATAACTCATGGCACAATAATAACATGCCAAGGTATGACAAATCTCAAGTTGAATGTTATAATTGTCATAAGCGTGGTCATTATGCCCGGGAATGTTGGTTTTCATCGGATAACGTGGAAGAAGAAGCTAATTATGTTAGTAAGGAAAATCAAGAAGACCAGACCTTGTTAGTTGCGTGCAAAGGAGATGAGTATGATGAAAGTTGTATGTGGGTGCTTGATACGGGAGCAAGCAACCATATGTGCGGCACGAAGGAAAAGTTCGTGGAGCTTGATGAATCAGTTTCCGGCAACGTGACATTCGGGAATGGAGAAAAAACATCGGTGAGTGGTCTTGGCAAAATTTTGATTAAATTGAAAAATGGAAATCATGAGTTTATTTCCGATGTTTATTACGTCT